>CAUYQU010043184.1:0-13784 GCA_963574635.1 Cheracebus regulus | reverse complement strand
AAAGTGACCACATAATTGGAAGTAAATCACTCCCCAGCAATTGCATAGCATTTCACAGGTTTAAATAAAATATTGGTTGGCTGCTTATTTGTCATTTTCATCCCCTATTCCTTCCTGTCTCCATTGTTAAGCACAATTATTGGCATAAAAGAGTTTTTTAATACCCATTTTTAAACTGCGTTCTAGCCTGGGCAATAAAACAAGAATCCCATTCTCTCTCCCTCTTTCTCTTCCTCTTTCTCTCTTTCATTCTTTTTTTTTCTTTCTTTTGCTGTTTCTTTCTTTCTCCTTTTCTCTCTTTTTCTAAAAAAAAAAAAGAAAAAGAAAAAGGCCAAGCTGTAGAGATGCCTGGGAGTTCTTTGATCTTTTTGAAGGCTAAAAGAAGTAAAATTCTGCTATGGAAATTGTCCTATTATATTTCCGCTTTCAAGAAGGGTATGAGGTTTTGCAACATTGGTCTTCTAGTCCTGTGTATATTGCTATAAAGACTCCCAGGCAGCAAGGCCATCACTGGCACAGTTCCTCTTAGCAGTTGAGTGTGAAGTTCCTCACCCCTGTAAGGCTCAGCCTGAAGCAGCATGCCTACATGCTCCACTTGCAGAATCTCCCCACTTGTCAGTAACAGCTGTGAAATATATCCCTGCTGTCTTTAGGTAAGAAACTTCACCAATCACAGTAACACCTTGCTCTTGTGTAAAGTTATATATTTTTCAAAATGTTTTCACCTATGTTATTTCTTTTTATGTATTCAGAGAAACTGAAAGATGGAAAAGATCTCAGATGCTGTGACCCCCATGTAACAGATGGAGAAATTGAATCCAAAAGATGAAGTGACCACTTTGCCTAAAATCAAATAGCCATGTAGCAGCAGAGCTAAAAGAAATATTCAGGAGTTTAATCAACATTTGGTGCTTACATAAGTATGATATAAAATAACTTATGTCTACATTTAATAATTTATTTTAGCTGATGCTTTCAAAAATTGCCAGAAAAACAGATTTTGTTTTTGCCATGAAGCAGTTACAGTTTCATCTTCATGTTCCCTGTCTTAACATGCTGAAAAATTAAGCATAAATAGAAATGCTAATTAGAGTTGTCTTCCTTGTCAATGCTATGATTTATATTTGACTTGTTTCCTATCAAATTTGCCACAAGCTAGAATCTTCAGAGCATTTCTCCCTCATATATATTCTCTACCAGTGAGCAGACACTAATAAAGGCTGTCAAAATCCTGGCAAGAAAATGTTTCTTAAAGTTGTAGCCGATGCTAGACACTAAGCCAAGTTTCCTATCCCATAGTGAAAGAGGAAAAAAAAAAACCTTTTATGTCTAAATTCAGTTTTAGTAAACTGGAAAGCATAATATCCAGGTCAAGGTCTAATCCAATAAGATCTGAATCAATTGAGATTTTGTATCTTAGAATTAAGAGCTTGGCATGCTTAATATTTAGAGACATGCTAAAATGTTAAAAGCATTCCACAGCATTAGAATGATATCACTGAAAAGGTATTTTCAAAGGATTCTAATTCCATTCCGACAGCTTTCCTTACTTGACATTCGTAGGTTCCACAGTTACTAAAGGGCTGAGAAGGTACCACAGCACTAAAACATATATACTCTCACTAATAAAAGGAGAATGATGAAAAGTGTTACTTGGGACTTTCTCTTGGTTGATGAAAAAACATACTGTTTTCCTCCCTCACTGATAATCTCATTCCATGTTGCCAATATTATAGCAATTTTCTGTATGATTTCTTACTTGAAAAAGCTGTGGTAGAAGTGAGAGACTTTTTTTCCTGGATCACTCTTAAATATATCTTCAATAGCTCTCTTCATTTTCTAAGTTGGGGAGGAAATTATGACTCTAGCTTACAACTACCTTCACCATATTCAGTAAAACTTTTCTTCTACTTAAAAAATTGTGTAAGTTAACTGGAATTTGAAATGCTTTTTTTAAAAAAAAATGAAAATAGAATCTTTTTCTCTAGAATGATTAAATTTTATCATTAAGAATACTAACTATAAAATAATTGTGATCAATAAACCTTTTTTATTAAACTTCAAATAATTATAGACATTGGTTTGTAATTTTGCATGGCTCAAGGAAAATGTTTCTAAATAAGATATAGAATATTTCAAATTTCTGTTTCATTTTCTGCAAGATACCTATTCTTAGTTTGGGAAAGCCAGGAATTTTCTGTAAAGTTATAGAGAAACTTTTTAAGTGTCCAGTACCTCTAAATTTTAGCATAGACATGTGCACTGAAAGTATCATCAGTGAGTTATACCCAAGAAAATGTTTGTGCTAACTAAAGTTTAAATTAGAGAGAGTAGAACGCTACATCTGAACTTTTTCACTGCTTAAAGAGATTGAGAAGGACTCAATGTTGCCATATGTGCCAACCACACAAGCAAACACTTCTGCAACAGATATCTACAGGCCTTTCACAAAAACGAATGTAAAATGGATCAGTCTGCTACAGTTTGAATGCTTTTGTTAAAATTTATGTTGAAACTTAACTCCCAATACAACAGTAGAAAGAAGTGTGGCCTTGAAAGAGGTAATTGAGTCAAGTCTCTGCCTTCATAAATGGCATAATGTGCCCTTATAAAAGGGCCTGACAGAGGTTGCTCCTTTCATGCCCTGCCATTCATGCCACCCATTGAGGACACAGCATTTCACCCCTCCAGAGGATGCAACAAAAAGACACCTTTTTGGAAGCCAAGATGGAGCCTTTACCAGACATCAATCCTGCTGGTGCCTTGATTGCCTTGGACTTCATCTCCAGAACCGTGAGAAATAAATTTGTCTTCTTTATAAACTACCCTGTCTCAAGTATTTTGCTATAGCAGTGCAAATGGACTAAGACAGAGACCTAAGTTTAAAATGCCAAAATAAATTTTCTGGGTGATGAAACATGGGAGAAAATCTAACTGACCTTGGGTTTGTGATGAGTGTTTTAGATAATTTTAATACAGTTTATTAATTTTTTATTTATCCATGGATCATGAAATAAAAAACTAATAAACTGTATTAAAATTAAAAATTTCTGCTCGGCAGAAGGCCCTGTTAAAACAATAGCACAATTCATAGACTGAGAGAAAAATATGTACAACACACATATATGATAAAGGACTTATATCCAAAGTATACCAGAAAAAAATCTTTTAAAACTCAGCAACAAGAAAAAAACCCCAATTAAAAACTGAGAAAAGTTCTGAACAAACATGTCATCAAAGATGATATGCAGACAGGAAATAAGCATATAAATGGATATTCAACATCCAGTGTCAGTAGGACAGTGCAAATTAAAACAACAATGAGATACCACTATATACCTATTAGACTGTTTCACATACAAAGAAACCTGACAATACTAAATGATGGCAAGCAGACAGAGCAACTCAAACTCTCATTAATTGCTGGTGGGAATAAAAAATGGTGGAGCCACTTTGGAAGACTGGTGGTTTCTTGCAAAGCTAAACATAGTCTTGCCACGTAATATAGCAACTGCACTCCTAGATAGTTACCCAAGTGCTTTGAAAACTTATGTTCATATAAAATCTACATACAAATGTTTGTAGCAGCTTTATTCATAATGGCCTCAAACTGAAAACAACCAAGATGTCTTTTCATAGGTAGACAAATCAAGGACATTCATATAATGTAATGCTATTCAGCAATAAAAAAGGATTGAGCTATCAAAGTATAAACTGATACAAATGCATCTTAAATGCATGCTGCCAAATGAAAAAAGCCAGTCTGAAAAGGCTATGTGCTATATGTTGCCAATTATGTTACATTTTGAAAAGGCAAAATTTGGCCTTGAAAAACCGATCAGTCATTGCCAAGGGTTTCGAAAAAGGAGAGTTGAATATTGAAACAGGGATTGTTTTGAGGGTGTTGAAAATGATTCTGTATGATACTGTAATGGTGACTGCCTAACACTATACATTTGTCAAAACCCACAGAATTTTACAGTATAAAGAGTTAACCCTATTGTATGAAAATACATAAATGACTGAATATATACATATATGGAGAAGAATAGATAAATCTCATGTCCAGAAGAATTCCAAACAATTTATGTAGGTATCTAACTTCAAGGAAATGAATGATAACTCTCAACCTCTTAACTGTGGGCTGAACAATATTAGCTCCTTTTAAAAAAAAGGAGGTGGGGGGAAGCTAGAATAAACTTAGAGTGGAGAAACCTGACAAACACTAGCTCAGCTAAGTGCTCAAGGTAATCACCAACAGTGATTCATCATGTTGATGATAGGTATTCTTGTAATGCTGTAATGAGAATTTTACTTCAGTGGTCTTCCTCCCCAAAATACATAACTCCAATCTAATCATGAGAAAAATATCAAATCCCATATGAAGGACTGTTTTAGTCCATTCAGGCTGCTTTCACAAAATACCTTAGATTGGGTGGTTTATATGTAACAGAAATTTATTTCTAACAATTTTGGAGGCTAAGAAGTCCAAGATCAATGCAGCAGTAGATCTGATCTCTGGTGAGGGCTTGCTCGGCTTCACAGATGGAGACTTCTTGCTTCATCTTCACATGGCAAAGGGACAAACATGCTTCCTCAGGCCTCTTTTACAAGGGTACTGACCCCATTTATGGGGTGGAGCCCTCATGACCTAATTACCTCCTGAAGACTCCGCTTATTAATATTATGCCACTGAGGATTAGGTCTCCACATATGAATTGCAGGGGACAAGCATCAGATCATAGCAGGGGCATTCTAAAATTATTTCTCCAACATTTCTCAAAATTATCAAGTTCACCAAAAGCAAGAAATGTCTGTGAAATTGTCACAGCCAAAAGTAGTTTAAGGAGTTACAAAAACTAAATGTAATATTGTATTCTGGATGGGATTCTGGAAAATAAAAAGGATATTATATAAGAAGGAAATCTGAAGTATGGACTTAATAAATTAATCAATATTGATTCATTAATTGTAACAAGTGTATCATACTATAAATAGGAAAAAATGAGTATGGGTATATGGGAACTCTATGCTGTTTTCATAATTATTTTATAAATTAAAACTATTCTAAAAAGTTTATTTGAAAATTATGTACCCTAGAATTGCACATGGGCCTTAATGGGAATGGACCTGACTTGTTTGACTACCAAAAGTAGTTTAGGGAAGAATTAGTAATAGATATGTACTAAACTAAGCAAATTAAAATGAGGCAATTATAAATTCCAGCTTTCAAAATATAGTCATTAGATATAGACAGGAAATATTATTACCAAAATTTGCAATGTAAAAATATTGGGAGGATAGGGACTTGAGGAATGAGCATGTAGTGTGAGGAAAAATTCTACAGAAATGCAGCTGAATTGAAAAATATGAAAAAGTAATATATTTGTTTGGAGCTAGAGATATAAACAGCAGAAGAAAGAGTTTGAGTAGTTAAATCAATTGCTTCTAAGCTGAGAATGATCAAGGCTTAGTATTAAAACAGTCGTTGACTGTTTTAAACTGTATATTTCTAAGAAAACATATTAAACATAAATACAAAAACAAGATAGTAGTGTGTTTGATGGAGAAGCATTAGTCAGAAATTTAGAAACCCTCAGTGCTTGCACTAATAAGTTATATGATTTTAAGCATAGCACTACTCTAGGTCTTCATTTTCTCTTTTATGAACTGAAATACCGGAACAGATGATTGATAAAGGACCTTCTACTCTATGATTTTATGACAGTGGAAAAAATAAACACAATTCTAAAGAAATAATACCAGTAAAAAAAAAAACTTATAGGCTCTGGGAAGCTTAATGATTAAGTAGAAAAGAAAAATAAGGCAATAAAAATGTAGTTTTCTAACAATGTGTGTCAAATTTTGTAATGCAATTTAAATAAAAAAGCAACTATTAGGAGACCAGGCCCATAGATATTTAGGTTATTAAATCATGAACAATAAACAACAAAGTTTTACCAAGAAAATGTAGAGCCAGATATATTTTGACAAATATATTCAATGAATTGTAAAGTAAGTGACTAAAGAGAGACACTAGATATAAGGCATTAGTATATTTAACATTTTTTAAACAAAGTGAGAATTGAAGTTTTCTTGAGAATAAAATTACTGTCAAGTGACTTGCAGTCAGTTGGAAAATTCTTATATCCAAAAACGGTACATATATCTAACTTAGAAAAGCAGTTAGGCTGGGACAAAGGCTTTTACAGTCTTCATTAATGACACAATTGTGAAAACAATACCACTGAGAAGTTAGCATGTCTTAACAATCATCACTACAGAATAAAAATGTATAAAAGTGACTTTGAGAGTTTTTAATATTGTGTGTACAAAGAATACTAAAGGGATATGCCATGAAAATAATTTCATTCTTTAGGAAGAAAATAAAATTTGTATGACAGGCTTTCAAAAGGCACACACACACACACGCACACACACACACACACACACACACACACACACACAAATGTTTCAAGTAACCACAGTTTACATTACAGAGGTATACTACCCTTGCATTTTAAGCTGCAAGGGATGAGGTGGAGTAACAACCCAGGATATGGTGAGATAAGGCATGGAGACTCTAGAGTGTGCGTTATATTAAGGAGAGAATGATCATACCAGCTTTTCCAGACAACTGATAACAGTCTGAAGAAATGGATGGAAATGATATTATAGAGGGTTTTCCATATAAGCCAGAGGCCTTTCATACTTTACTGCATGTGAAAAGGGGGTGTAGAATAGATAACATGTGAAAGAGTTTTAGAACTGTAGATGTGGTGATCGTGTGAAGAAGGAAAACACAGTGGTTAGATGACTTCAGACTCTCATATATCTAGGTTGGAATCCTGACTCTGTGTGACCATCAGAAAGTTAAACTCCTAAGTCCCAACTTCCTAACAGGATTTTGTGAGAATTAAAAGACATATTTATGTAACCACTTTGCACAGTGCCTGGCTCAGTAAACAGAAGCTAAAAACAACAACAAAAAAATGTTTTGCAACAAAAGGATTCAAGTGGAAAAGAGCCCAGAATTTGAAATACCCATTTTACAGATCATTAAAAAAAATTAAGGGAATGACGATGAGAATAAAATTAAGAAATGAGTGGAACAACTTACAGACCTTTATGACAAACTAAGGGGGTGAAAACGAAAGAGGAGTCACTGTTAGCTCCCAAGTTTGGTGTCTTGAGTGGCTGGAAGAATCATGGCTCATACTACCAGAAATGAGAAGTACAGTGGGAGCAGCAGGAGATAGAGAATAATGAGTTCTGTTTTAAATGCATCTAGTATGAGGCAAGGATGCTTCTAGTTAAAATTTCTAATAGACAATTTGAAATATGGATTTGTAATATTCCCCTCCAACCACTAGCTGGAGGCATATATTAAGGTTCTGTTCTCGGTCACATTCTTGTGTCTGTAGTCTTCCCCTCAGTAATTCCAAACAATTTCACAGTTCTGACCATCATCCTCCTACTGAAATCTGAGGCCTACTAGAGATATCCACTTAGATGTTTCATAAATACTTCAAACTCAGTGTGTCTAAAGTCAAAACCATATTTGCCCCTAAATATAAGAATTTCACTGACTTACCTGATTTTGTCAATAGTAACTCCTGTTCACTCAGAATAGGTAATTTGGAGTAAACCTTTATATCTTCTCCTTTACTTGTAAAATCCTGTAAATGTGTGTTACATAAAAGAAGTTAGCATTCTCTTTAAAAAGGTTAAGAAGATTCTAGTCACCTAAACAAAAGATTAATGGTTAAGGTATTGTTACTTACTTTGACATCTAACCATGTCCTCTGCATGAAGTAAAGAAGATAAAATGGATACATTAAACCACATTAAAATTAAAATTAAAAACTTGTCTTCATCAAAAGACAAAATTAAGAAGTGAAATGGCAATTTGGAGAGTGAAAGAAGTTATTTGCCACATATATATATCTGATAAAGGAATTATATCCAGAATATTTGAGAAGCTCTTACCACTTCTCAAAAGAGGTTATACAAATGGAAAAAAAAGAAGGAAAAAAATGGTAATTTTACAAATTATTTAAAAGACATGCAAATGAAACCCATCAAGACAAACTACTATACACCTGCCAGTAGGACTAAAATGTTAAAAAAAAGAAAATGCAAAATATTTGTAAGGATACAAAGTAACTGAAACTCTCATTTATGGCTGATGTGATTGTTAACTGGTACAAGTACTTTAGAAAAGTGTCATTATCTACTAAAGCTGCATATGTACATGACTCAATGATTCCATCCTGAGGTATATATCCAACATAAACTTTAGATATATTCACCAAAATGCATGAACACAAAAGCTCATAGCAGCATTATATGTTATTACTGCAAACTGAAAACTGCCCTAATGCCCACAAACAGTTGAATGGGTGAATTAATTATTGTCTGCCTACATAGTGTAATACTGTACAGCAGTGAGCCTGCCAACACACAAAAATGTGCACAAATATTCACAAGGAACATGAGTAAAAGAAGACAGACAAAATGAATATAATGGATTTTATTTATATAAAGTATCAAAGCAATTGAAAATAATCTTTGCTGTTAATGGTCAGTATAATGGGTGGAAGCAGGAGTCTTTTGAGGCTAAATATTCTTTTCCTTGATCTGGGTATTAGTTTTTGAAAATTAAGTGAATTTATGTATACTTCAGAGTAAATTTAAGATATGGGCTGTTAGGGGCATGCATATTATGCTTCTGAATTATTGAAAATTCTATAAATGCTGCCTCTTCAATAGTTCTCACTTTTGTTACCTTCTTAACATTCTAGTGTACACGTGTTTATCTCAGACCCTTATTACTTTAAGCTAAACAATTGTTAATTTTCCACTCTTCTCCCTTTCAATTACTTTTAATTGCAATTGACAAATTCGTTTTCATAAGCAGAGCCTCAAACATGCAACTCCTTATTGGTTATGAAATTAAGTTTAAATCTTTAATATGGCTTTAGAGGCCTCCATACTTTACTTCCAAGAAATATTCTCACCCAATCTTGCCTTAAACTGAACCAAAGTACAATTCATTATTAGTCTAAACATGACTTTGTCTACTTCTAGTCTTACACCACTCTTTAAAGAGTTTCTACCACTCTCTGGAAACTCTACTTTCCTTTCAGTCCCAATTTTAATGTCCCAGTCTCCATCAGACTGCCCTTGGCCACTGTTTCCCATACTGTTTCAGAATATGGTCTCTCCCTTTTAAGAGTTGCTTTACAGTTATTGCATGCCCCCTTTTTATGGATTGCATTATCTTATGCCATGTACTATACAGATTATCCTATTCTCTCTTTTCTGATTCTAACCTTCAATAGGAGACATTTTGTTTAACTTTTTTTCCACTTAATCGATTTTGTACAACATGAGTGATCAGTAAACATTTTAAAGTTTCATGGAATCAGAATGACCTGAAAATAGTTCATTGATTTAAACTTTTAAATTAAGTTCTCCTGATAACTTATAATAAATATCTGCTACTTTAAGCTTAACAATGTTGTGATTATCTCTGATCAAATTATTGAATTTAACTGTGCATTCTGCCATATATAAAATGTGGTGTTCTCTACATTCTTTCAGAAAATGAAATTTCAGGGAAATTTATTACGACTCATAACGTTGGAGAAAACAATGAAACTAAAAAACAAAAAAGTTTGTTCAAGGTGAATATACAGTTGTATATATTTCTTTTTATTTTAACTCAAATCACATAAAGAAATTGAAGTAAAGATAACCTTAAAACAGCATAACTAAACCTACCATTTTTCATATTACTATGAATTTTAGACCACTATTAGCTAGAGTATACTGGCGGATATTTTTGTCTTATCATATAGAGTTGGTATTTTTGGTAATATGGAGTTGATATTTTTTATAAATTTTCTATATGTATGAAATTTGGACTATTATTTAAAATGAGCCACATTTTGCTCATTTAACTAGAAGAAAGTAAAAAGAAAGAAGAGGTTGATGTTTTAACACAGCTTGCCCTTTGGGAATTGAAATGAAAGAATAGGGTGGATGGACAGGTATTGACAGTTTGGGATGGGATGACTGAAGAAAGAAAAGAAAGAAAGTGAAGATAATATTGATAGCTAACACCCTATGCTATTACATTATATACTTACAAATATCCAGCAAGACAGTACTTTTATCAGTACCAAACATGACTTGCCCAAGACCACACAACTTACAAGTGACAAAGCTGTGATTCGGCTAAGCAAAAAAATTTTTTTTAAAAAAAGCAGCTCCATTTCAGAAGAATAGTGGGCAACAGGAGATTGTCAATAAGAATTATCTTTCAAGTCTTGTGGCTTGTTAGTGCTTACAGCCTACCAGTCCTCTATCAAATTAGAAAACTTTAAGAAATGAGAGAAAAAGAAAAAGCATAAGCTAAACACACACACACACACACACACACACACACACACACACACACACACACACACACACCAGAAACTCTGTACTTCTATTTGCACAAGAATTACAGAGTCTATCATTTATTAAGGAACTCTGAAATAGGAATCTGAAGACATAATTTTAGTTTTCACTTTGTCAGTTTCTACCTATATATTTTCATAAACTTGAGCAAAGTATACCTTTATGAGTTTGTGTTTTCTAATTTGTAAAGTGAAGATGACACCTACCCTAAGTATTTTACCTAATTATTTTAAGGATGAATAAACTTATAAATTCACACTGTTTTTGTTACCTACAAAAAGCAAATAATGCATATATTATTATAATTATATATTTGAGACTGTATATGATAGTGTTTTAGGAAATAAAACTGAAAAGAGAGTGCATTTAAATTTCATAAAAGTCATGGAAAGCCTGGTAATCATACTTCTGAGTGTTAACTATTGCTATAGCAATCAAACTGCTTTTGAATATTGTCATCATTGTGAAACCTAAATGATGCCAGGACTATTTGATGTCCAAGCTTTTCTTCACATCACATTCAAAGAAATATCAATCCAACATCAAAAAATAATTGAAATCAATTTCATATCTGTATTGCTTCCTCTTAAAAAGTCACAGTGGTTATATTCATAACATATAACTAAACTTCTTGAATTTCTCTTTTTCACCCCTCCTTGCATTCCATCCCCAGTGTCTCATAGGCATTTCATCAAAAGCTAAAGATTCTTTCTCTACTTCAAGTTTCTGAAAATTGTCTCAATCTCAGTTCACAAATGTTCTTTATCTTCCTCAATTCATTTTTGTCTCTTTGTTTAGTGAGTACTAAAGAAACGGTAACATTCACCTCTTGCCAGATGAATGCCAATAGCCTCTGTAGGCTCTTCATTTCTCTTACTTAAAACTTTCATTAAAACCTAGTAGCCAACACAGATCCTCTTTAGGGAGTGCATAGCAGCAAAAGCCTATGGATGCTAACAGATTAATATATTTCCCCTCAACACAACTATAATGTGCAAAGCACTGCCTACATATTGAAAAAGAAAAAAAACCTAACCTAAAGAAAACAATCAGTTGTATGATTTGGTCCCATTCTTAAGGAAAACCTAAGTAAACTTTAAAACTACTCAGGAACTAACGCCCCTTATGACAGTCAAGTGTGTGTGATTCTGCCCTGTGTTTTTCCATTATTTATTTATTTCTTTTACTATGATTTTATTTTGCCAAAGGATTTAAGACACCCCTTCCCCCTAAAAAAAGTGCTATATATGACTGTGGCATAGATGTCAACTTGAAAAAATTGGAATAGAACAAGATTGGATGAGTATTGCTTTAACCATGAATAAGGCTAAAAAGACTTGAAGTAGGAGGACTATGGTAAGAATAAGAAGAAAGACAGTAATGTGAGAGAAGCTATAAATAAACTATAAGCCTTAAGTTGTAGCTCTGGAAAGATAGAACAGCAAGGGAGATTTGGAAGCCACTTACTTATCAATAAAAGCAGAAAGAGAATAGATAAAAATAGGAAAAAAAGAAGGTGAGTGAGGTAATAGTGCATACTTTCGTTTTTCTTGGAATGAGATTATTAACTGCTTTCATAGTGAAGTGCATTGTATAAATGTTCATTGACACTAAAAATGGAAGTGCTCATTTCTGTATAGCCCTAATTCTTCATTAAAGTGGGGGAAGGAGGTAATGAGAAATTACTTAATGGGTACAATTTACATTATTATTGGGGTGATATATACACTAAAAGCCACAACTTCACCACTATGTGATATACCCATGTAAGAAAATTTCATTTGTACCTCTTAAAATTATACAAACTGAAAAGATACTTTTTGTCTGTCTATTTATTTTAGAATAAATATTGAGGCATTTTTATTAAATATTATAAGGTATTCTGAATAAAAGAATTGCTACTTACAGCCCCAAATATTTTTATTACAGATAAAAATTACTAAATTTAAGGCTCTGATGCATTGAAGGGTTAATTTAGAACTGAGGCAAAACTGAAATCATTTGATCAGGAGATTTGTTTTATTATTTGTTTGTTTTTTTTACCTTTTGTAACTAAAGAAAACTGGTGAGTCAGTTTTACAGTGGCTATATCATTAAAAATAGCATAGTAGTACTCATGTTGAAGTCACAATCAGACTGGAGGTGTCACCGCTTTGTCTAAGTTGGTAGCTGGGCTGGGAGTGGAAGGAATGTGGGAACCTGGAAGTGGAACTTATGGCAGGACCAGCCAAACACTAGGTCCAAGTGGGAGGGCAATTTCCAGTCATGACCCAGGTAAACAACCAGAATCAGGATCTTGGATGTATCTGAGTCTGAAAATGTGATGATGGTCAGCATTGATTTTCTTTTGAGGCAGGGTCTTACTCTGTTGCCCAGGCAGGAATGCAGTGACACAATCAAAGCTCATTGCAGCCTTGACCTCCTAGGCTCAAGTGATCCTTCTGCTTTATTCTGCTGCCTCATCCTTAAAGGTAGTTGGGTCTGCAGGTGTGCACCATGACTCCTGGCATTGTGTGTGTGTGTGTGTGTGTGTGTGTGTGTGTGTGTGTGTGTGTCTCCAAACACTTTGGGAGACTTATTATTTAGTCTCCTAAAGTGTTGGAATTACAGGCATGAGCCACAACACCTGGCCCAGAATTTTTATAAAATTTAAACCAAGATAAGAAGCAAGGAGTCAGTCAATTAAAGAGTGAAGTGAAAAACCTGGCCAAAATTCGTACATTACAGTTCTAACCCCCAGTTTCTTAGAATGTGGTTATAATTGGGATAAAGTCTTTCAAGAGGTAATTAAGGTAAAATGAAGTCATATGAGTGAGCCTTAATTCAATATAACTGGTCTACTTTTAAGAGGAGATGAGGAAGCAGAGGCACAGCAAAGAGACTACATGAAGACAAAGAGAAAATGTGTCTGTCTGCGAGCCATACAGAGAGACAGCAGAATGAAACCAAGCCTGCCAACACCTTGACTTCAGACTTCTAGCCTCCAGAACTGTAAGGATACATTTCTGTTTTTTTTTTTTTTTTTTAGAACGAAGGAGAAAGAGAGAGGGGAAGTTGTTTTGTTTTGTTTGTTTGTTTGTTTAAGAGAAAGAAGTAGAACAAAAGAGGAAAAAGAAAGAAGGAGGGAGAGAGAACGAGAATCTTGCTCTTGCTCAGGATTTCATTTAAATCTGTGAGATGCTTATGCAATTACTAAAAAGTGATTTATTTCCTATTATGTGATCACTTTTAGAATAGGTATGATATAATATTGAAAAAAATATATGTTTTGTGGATATGGGGTGGTAGGTTCTGTAAATATTTATTAAATTTGCTTG
>CAUYQU010043183.1:0-26366 GCA_963574635.1 Cheracebus regulus | reverse complement strand
GGTGAGGTTCTGCGGTGGACAGGAGGGGCCGGAGAAGTCGCACAGACGCCTCTCAAACAGGGGGTTTTATAGGGAGTGAGTCTATTTTTAGACAGGGAGTCTATTTTTAGACAAGGGGTTTTTATAGGGAGTGAAACAGCTCGATTGGTTGTGGGAGAGCAAGACTGCTATTGAGTAAGTTACAAGCCTTGACCTAGGACTTGGCTTGTTATTGGTTGGAATTATTTGTCTGCTATTGGTTGTTAAAGCTCGACTGCTATTGGTTGTTAAAGCTCGGCTGCTATTGGTTGTTAAAACTTGGCTGCTATTGGTTGTTAAAAAGCTATGATTGCAGCACCTTGTTTGCATACTGGGCTCTTTAAAAAAAAAAACCAAACCGTGCGAGCAAGGGAGAAGGGAACATGAGCGAGCATGTCAGAGCTTGCTCGGGGCTTGTAAAAGGGAAAAAAGGAGCGGGGTGGGGGTGGGGAGGTGCGTCTGAGCTCCCAGCCAGGCAACCGGCCTTACAGTACCGGTCTGTGGTCTGTTAGGAACCAGTCCGCACAGCAGGAGGTGAGCCTCAGGTGAGCAAGCATTACCACCCGAACTTCTCCTGTCAGACCAGCATTGGCGTTAGATTCTCAAAGGAGCACAAGCCCTATTGTGAACTGCACATGCAAGGGATCTAGGTTGTGCACCCCTTATGAGAATCTAACTAATGTCTGATGATCTGAGGTGAAACGGTTTAATTCCAAAACCATGCCCGCCTTACTTCCATGAAACCAGTCCCTGGTACCAAAAAGATTGGGGACCACTGGAATAGAGTCCAGAAGCAGACCCACACATGCCACTTGAATTGTGAGAAGGGGATTGCTTTAGTGCAGTGGAGCAAGGATGTCTTTTTAATAAACAGTGCTGGATCGACTGCATGTCCATATAAAAAAAGGAATCTTGACCTCCTACTTCAACCGTATGTAAAAATCAGTTTCAGATGGATTGTAGATCTATGTGTGCAAGGTTAAAACAATAAAACATTTAAAAGAAAGCATAAAAGAATGTCTTCATGACTTTCAAGATACCAAATTTTTTAACACAAAAAGCAGTCATTAAATAGAAAAAGTGGACTGCATAAAAACTAAGAACTTCAGTTCATCAAAGAGCACCATAAAATTCATTATGAACTAAGTCACAGTGTGGGAGAGGATATTTGAAAAGGTGATGAACTTTAGTAGGGAAATGCAAATTACCAAGATTTCACTATATTTTCTCGAGAATGTCTTAAATGGGCAAGACAAATAGTACCAAGTCTTGATGGACTTGTGAGGAACTGCAACCCCCAAATCCTGGAGGTGGGAGTATACGTTGAAAACACTACTTTTGAAACTTGTTTGGAAGTATTTATGAAAGCTAAACATATAATACTCTATCACCCAACTACTGTATTCCTAGATATATGCCCTGCAGAAATTCAGACATAAACTTACCAAAAGACTTGTACAAAAGAATGTTGTACATGTCTGAATGTTGTACATGACCTGAAACTGTCATCCATATCTATTGACTGTAGCTTGGGTAAACAATTATAATACATTTATAAAATGAAATGCAATATATCATAGAGAACAAACAACATAAATGAATCTTTGAGAAATATTATTGAATGAAAGAAGCCACACACTAAGCCGTACATAGTGCATAATTCTATTTGTATAAAGTTCAAACACAGGCAAAAATGATGCATAGTGTTAGGAGTTGGGCTTGTGTTACTCTTTGGAGGAGGGACAAAAGAGGATATTCTGGGTGCTGGTATGTTATATTTGGTGATGTGGCCACTGGTAACCTTTGTGAAAACTTGCTGAACTATATACACTTAGGATCTGCATACTTTTCTGTCTGTATGTTATATGTTAATTTAAAGTTTTACTTAAAGAATTTGCTTGTGGTGTGGAGCAAGATGTCAGAGAAAAGGCTTTAGAGAATGCTGAGAAATCAATAAGGAAAAGATCAATGACCTAAAAAAAGGTAAAGCAAAAATATAGGCAAGTAACATGGGAGAAAATTATGGTGGCAGAAGCATTTCAAATCAGGTATGATTTTGTTAGTGTTAGGGAAATGTTTCTTCTAAAAACAATGTAAGTTTCACATTCTCAAATTGGCAAAAATGTGAAGGCTATATAAAGATACCAAGAGGTGAGAATTCTCATCTGCTTGTAGCGGGAGTGTGAATGGGAACAACTGCTTTGGAGAACAATTTGGCCACATATAAAAAAGTTGGAGACACAACTGTCTTTTTATTCTCCAATTCCATTTTTAGGTATGTATCTGGAAAAATACTTAAGTTTGTAACAGAAGATGAGTATTATAATTTTCTTTCTGATATTGCTTGTTATTACAAAGATTATGATGACCTAAATATAAGTAGAAGTAGGCTGGGTGCGATGAGTCAGGCCTGTAATCCCATCACTTTGGGAGGTTGAGGCGGGTAGATCACCTGAGGTTGGAAGTTTGAGACCAGCCTGGCCAACATGGTGAAACCTGGTCTGTACTAAAAATACAAAAATTAGCTAGGTATGGTGGTGTGCACCTGTAATCCTAGCTACTTGGGAGGCCAAGGCAGAATTGCTTGAACCCAGGAGGCGAAGGTTGCGATGAGCCGAGATCGCACCATTGTACTCCAGCCTAGGCAACAAGAGTGAAACCCTGTCTCAACAATAAAAATTCAAAAATAAAAATGAATAAGTAGAAATAGATAAGTAATATTCATACAATAGAGTAGAGCAGAACATAAATAACATAGAGCCATTGTATCAAAACTGTAGCAGTCAGTAAAAAAAATCTTAAAAACACACAAGCGTGCACATGATTTGTGTGTAAAAATGCACAAACAAAAAACAATAAATCCAGAATGGTGGTTGCCTCCAAGATAGGAGAGAAATAGGATGAGGGAAGGGGTACATATTGAGGAGGGAGTGTTCCAATTGTATAATTATTTTTTACTTAACTGAAACAAATAGGACAAAATATAAAGGTTTGATAAGGCTGCATGGTGAGTATACAGGTATCTGTTATATTATTCTAACTTTCTGTGTGTTTGTAATATTTCATAATAAAAATTTTTAACAGGAATAAATGGTCAAACGTTGGGCTGTTTTCCACAAAAGGAATCCCGTCAGTAAAAGGGCTAGTTGTATGTATGTATGTGCACATGACACTTCATGGGATAGATCTTACTGATCAATACCTTGTTTCTCTATTCAAAAATGTATCTAAAAGCCTAGAAAATTGATTTTAGATAATAATAGCTAATGGTGATCAGATGGTAAATTTATGCTAGGCTTCTTCTTTTTGTCCCCTCCCTGCCCACTCCTTCTCCCTGTCTTCTCACCTTCCTTTCTCCCCTCCCACACTTCCCTGCACCCTTCTGTTTCTTCTCTTTCTCCTTCTCTCCTTTCTTTCTTTTTTTTCTCTTCCAACCTTTTTGTTGTTGTTGTTGTTGTTATTGAGACAGGGTCTTGCTCTGTCACCCGGGCTGGACTGCGGTGGTGCAATCTCAGCTCACTGCAACCTCCACCTCCAGGGCTCAAGCAATCCTCCCACCTCAGCCTTCCCAGTAGCTGGGACTGCAGACATATGCTACTACCCCTGGCTAACTTCTGTATTTTTCTTGGAGACAAGGTTTTACCTTGTTGTCCAAGCTGGTCTCAATCTCCTCGGCTCAAGTAATCCTCCTGCCTTGGCCTCCCAAAGTGCTGAGATTACGGACATGAGCCACCATGCCCAGCCCCTTTTATTAAAAAATATTACACTCATATAAAAATTGTGTAAAACTTAAACCTATAACTTAACAAATAAATGAATACTTCTGCAACCACAACTGAGGTCAAGACACAGCATAGTCAGCACCTGGAAAGCCTGCCTTGCATGGCAGGTTCAGTTCTAAGTGGCACACGAAAGTACCTCATGGTGGAACCTCTTTTCCATCTCAGGCCGTTTGGTTCCACACTCCACATAATGTGTGCATGTGTGTGTGTGTGTGTGTGCATGCATGCTCATGCATGTGAAAATGCACATCTTGATTTCTTCTCTGTCAATTGAGTAATATATCCATCTCTAACTCAGGATCGTTGGAAAGATTAAAGGATAATATACTATAAGGTACTTAGCACAGTGCCCCGTATGTATAATTGTTTGCTATCATCATCATTGTCATCATCTACCACTACTTTATTCTGCTCCTCAAATCTCTTCTGAATTTGGTCAAATGTAAACCCCAAAAGTAGAAATGAACACTCCTTTCAGAAGTTTCCTTTTCTGCAGCAAGGTCTGGGCAGGTAGACCAATGGAAAGCAAGATACATGTAAACTTTCCTGGTCTATTACTAAAATAAACACATAGAAGTTTATGGCAGTGAAATCAATCCAATATTCCCATAGATAATTTTTTGGATAAATAGAAATTGACCATTCTGGGAGCCAGGTGCAGTGACTCGGGCCTGTAATCCCAGCATTTTGGGAAGCCGAGGCAGGTGGATCACTTGAGGCCAGGAGTTCAAGGCCAGCCTGGCCAATATGGTGAAATCCTGTCTCTATGAAAAATAAAAAAATTAACTGGGCATGGTGGCACACCTGTAATCCCAGCTACTAGGGTGGCTGAAGCAGGAGAATCACTTGAACTGGGAATTCAGAGGCTGCAGTGAGCTGAGATCGCACCACTGCACTCCAGCTGGGCAACAGAGAGAGACTCAGTCTCTCAAGAAAAAACAAAAACTGACTCTTCTGGTCTTAAAACTTCAAACTTACATTTGTGTTATGGGAGTTCCTTCCTCAGGAAGCAAAGACCTTCAGACCTCTCAAAAAAAAAAAAAGTGTCGAAGAACTAAAACTCACAAGAACCACACATCCAGAAAATTAGATGCTGGACCTCTCATTCATGATGATTGCTTTCTTGCCCCTCCTAGCTCCTGTTTTCTCACACATTTCTTCACTTCTACATAAACTCCTAGTTTTAGCTGGTCAGGGAGATGGATATGAGACTCAGGAAAACGGATGTGAGACTGAGTTCCCATCTCCGTGGCTGCAGCACCCAGTTAAAGCCTTCTTCCTTGACAATACTCATTGTGACTTTCTGTGTGATGAGCATCAGGGCCTAGTCCAAACCCCTGGTGCTTCGGTAGCAGTGAGTGCAATTCAGAACTTGACAGTCCTAAAGAGACCTACACCTTTTCTGTCCAGCAGTACTTTTATACCAAGGAGAAAAGTTGACAAAATTTATATAAAGTGTTACAAATTTATATAAAACTTACATAAGTTGCAGTGAATCTGTAATGTAAATTCTGCATTTTGAAAGATATGTGTGCACCAGGAGGAGAAATACAGTGACTGAGAGACACCAAGAATAGGAATGAGAATTATGCAGTATGGTCATTTAGATTATTAATTTAACCCAAAATTATTTCTTAGACACTGGACACTGGAGGAGATATGAAATGGCAACACATTAGTACAGTCCCTAGCCCTATGAAGCCAAGACTAGTTGGATTGACAGATGGATTTACAAACTTAATGAAGAAAAAAAAGTGTAATGAGAAAGGAAGTACAGAGTGCTATAGGAGGACATAGCAGAGGTGAGCAACTTAATGCTGAAGGTCAGGGAATATCTGGAGCACAGATATTCCTCCTCTAGAGATATTGGGCTGAAAGATAAGAAGGCATCAGAGAGGAAAAGTTGATTGTGGAGCAAATGGAAAAAGCCTGTGCAAAGGTTTAGAAGATGCCAAAAAGGCCTACTTTGGCTAAAGACTAGACATGGAAGGGAGGTTCAGGAGTTGCCCAATGCCCAGCATGACATTTTTGACCACAGCTGACAACGAGAAAATATGGTGAAACATGTTACATCAGTTCACTGTGTTTGCTTTGTTTGGATTGTGGCTAACCTAAGTCTCTTGTCTTATAAACGTGGTTTATACCTAACATCCTTTGGACCTGCTCATTGAGATTGATAGATGAAATGTGATAACTTTTTAGTTTCCTGTGTTGAATCTCATGTGCCATTTCTTCCTTGTTTATATCTCAAAGAAAAATAAATATGAATAATACTGGATTAATTTTATAAACACTAAGCTACTAGATTCTGTATAAAGACAATGTTTCTAACCAGATGGATTTGTGCTGTTAAACTTCCCTTTTTTGGAAAACCTTTGAAATTTTCATCCAATAATGTTTAAAAAACAATTTTAAAGGATTATAATAAACTGATGTGATAAAATAGTGCTTGGGACAAGCCAGCCATTCTTTTTCACTGTTTAAACTGTATCATTTCAATGATACAGACCTAAATATTAATTCACTTTCATTAGCTTAATAACTTTTTCTAGGCAATTTTTAAATGAGCACTGGTTATTTTGCAAGTAGGTCTCTTACAGACTTGAGACCAAAAGACATCCCAAAAAGAGCATGAAAGCAGCAAAATGTATATTCTGTTTTTTATGTTCTTTTATAAGTGAGCATGATAAAGCTTATAGAATAAAATACATATATCTTCAACTTGTATACTAATTTAAATTATATGCTGTTTACATTCAATTTACATACACATCAATGTTGTTTATACTAGATTTTAAGTTCTAGGAAGCAAAAAAATCTGGCTAATAAATTACTGAATTATTTAATTAATTACTCTAGAAGATAAATTAATATGGTAGGCTTTCTCATGGATTTATGGATAAAAATTAAAATAAAATAAATCTAAAACCCATGGCATGGCTTTGTCCTCCTAATGACCCTTCCTCCAGCCTTGAGAGCACCTCACTGCTTTGACTCTCATTTTCCATATGAAAACTAAAGACAGCCATGCATGTCACCCTCCAAACTACTAGTACTCACCAGTCTTTTAAGGACTTTATATCCTAGTCCTTTCATACTAATTTTATAATTTGGTGACAAAAGCCCAGATCCTGCTGGATAACTAAACTATTTCTCAGAAAGTTATGTTAGTGGGTGTGTTCTAAAATTCACCTAATGACTTTATTTCACCCAGTAAGCAATAGAGGGACTTTTTAAAAAAATCACAACAGCTTATTAGGATAATCCACTAGAATGTAGCGTCTCTAAACTGATTTGAATCCTTAAGGTCATCCGAACTGACTGCACCTTTGAACAAGCAACACAACCTTTTATATGTATGTATATATATTTTAAAGGAATGCTGTCACTCCTCTTTCAACTCAATAACCTCCTCATATTCTTCAGAGGAGTGCAGCATACATCCCATTAAAACTCCTTTCACCAAGACCTCAGATGACCTTGGTGCTAACCTAAGTAACAATTGGGTTTTCTATCTTGCTTTTCTTGGCCCCCTGGTGGCGTTTACCCATGTGCGAACTCTCGCCCTTCTGGAAACACTCCACTCCCTTTGTTTCTGTTTCCCTGTCTTTCCCATTGTTCCTACAAGCTCTCAAGCGCTCTCTGTTTCCTTTGTACATGCTCTTCCTTTATCTGCAAGTAATAGTTAGGGCTTTCTTCTACGCCTTCTTTTCTCTCACCCTAGATCAGAAATTCTTTTTAATTTGTTTCATAAACAGTTTTTGTTGGTATAATATACTCAGTTGATAAAAGTTCCAAAGATACAAAGGGTGTCAAAGTGAAGAGTCCCCTTGCATGCTGTTGACTCTCAGCCACCCAATTTTGTTCTCTCTCTCTCTCTTTTTTTTTTTTTTTTTTGAGATGGAGTTTCACTCTTGTTGCCCAGGCTGGAGTGCAATGGTGTGATCTCAGCTGTTGCCTCCTGGGTTCAAGCAATTCTGCTGCCTCCACCTGCCGAGTTCTTGGGATTACAGGCGCGTGCCACCACACCCACCTAATTTTGTATTTCTGGTAGAGGTGGAGTTTCTCCATGTTGATCAGGCTGGTCTTGAACTCCTGACCTCAGGTGATCTGCCCACTTCAGCCTCCCAAAGTGCTAGTATTACAGGCGTGTGTCATCATGCCCAGCCCCATTTCTCTTTTTAAAGGAATCCCTGTTATGGATTTCTTATGTATCTTTGCAGAGATATTTTATGTATACACAGGCATAGACACACACAAGATACTGTATAATACTATATACATGTATTATTGTGTCTTGCTTTTACTGTTTAATAATGTATCATGTAGATTGCTGCACATATATATATATAGAGAGAGAGAGAGAGAGAGAGCTACATCTTTTGTGTGCACGTAGATGTAGAGTGTGTCTACATATGGATGTATTGTAATTTATTTAACCAGCCATCTTAGTCAGAGTTTAATGCAGGAAGTAGAAATTCACTTGCTCTCTGGTATATAAATAAAAGGAACTAGGTGAGGTAAAGTAATCGAAAGGGAAGAAGGAGTGGAAATCATGGGGTTGCCACTGAATTGCTGGTTTCAAAGTTGTACAACCGTAGCTGTCATCCAGAGATTCAGAAGTTGCTGTCACCATGGCCACAAATGGCACCACTGTCTCACACCATGAAGCTGGTGAGTAGACTCTGGAAGATGGAAACCAACGGCCACACACATTCATACCTGTCTGACTTTGTATGCAGCCTGCATAATATCAGAGATGGCCCTTGTCTTTTAGTCTGGATGCTTTTCAGCTTGGACTCACTTTCTTGTTGTATAGGAGCAACTCACCGCAGAACCTAAATAAAACAGAAAGAGGAGTGGAAAAGGATACCAAAGGCTGATTGAGCAACACTTTTTATCCCTTTGCGTTATTCAGCATAAATACCTATCCTTCCACTTGTCCTAAAATTGCAACAACAATATGGTCACACCTTATATTACATATTACCTTCTATACATTCATGCTTTCCCCATAAAGGAGAACCAATTCTATTAGTTGCAAAATCAAACTCTGAATGATTTTAATTACTCTTTTAAATTAGTCACAATTGAAATTTTATATCTTATAACCCAATGACTAAATTTTAACTAAACACTAAATTATAACTAAACAATGTACTAATTTAGTATAAGCTAAATTATACTTTTAACACCTTTATATAAAATAATAGTGAAGGAGAAAACAGAGAAATGAAATTTGGTTACTATGTAAATGTATATACACAAAATGGCAAGGAAACAATGTATGTAGCTACTGTATTCCTTGACTTCACAACTACTTATGAGATTGTTCTTGGTGAAATTTCTTTCTTCATTTAGCATTCTGTTCTGTTTCCGCTGGATAGGGGTATTGATATGATAGGACAATCCAAACTAGTATGGTGTTGTTATCACTGTCATCAAGCACAAACAGGTTAGATAACTGATTTTAGTTTTCCGTCTTGGTGCCAAATACTGTTTTATTCAGGATTATGTGCAGTAAACACTCTAGGTATTTTAAGTAGAGAGAGTTTTAACACAAAAAAATTAGGTGCTTGGAAACTCATTGAGAGTAATTCAGGGTATTGCCAATGGGCTAATGGTTTAAAAGTCACACCAAAAGTTGCACCATAATTGCTGTGATTACAAAGTCAGAGAACTGAGACTGCTGCTGTCACGACACTCCCACAGCTGAATCTCATGTTCATGAAGTTAGTGAGTACATGCTGGAATTGTGGAGTCCAGCTGCTGCAAATGCTCATGTCCGCCTCATTTTCCTTTTGAGACTCCAAAGCATCAGGAAAATGCCTCATTACTACATTGCATTTCATGATAATGCAGCTCATCAATGAAATCTAAATCATGTCACAAATCCTAGCTTCATGAGAGTCCAATAAATGTAGTTTTTAGTCTTCTAAAATACCTAAACCATTGTAGATGTAGAGTAGGAACAAAGAAGGGGGAAAGAAAGTGCTAGCACACTTATGATGACAGACATTGATGTGGCTTGCTATCTTTTGCTTTTACACCAAATTTCATGAGAAATATCTTAGAACACACACCACTTCCCACATATGTGGGAATAAAAGTAGGATAAATTTCTAGAAATTGTATTGATGGTTTAAGAGAGACTTTCGTTTAAAATTGCATTAAACGTTTACAAATTACTATAGCTTGTAACACAAGAGTGTGGTCTGGTCTGTGAACAAGCAGTGTTGGCTTCACCTGGAAGCTTGTTAGAAATGCAAAATCTCAGACTAGGCATGGTGACTCATGCTTGTAATCTCAGCACTTTGGGAAGCTGAGGTGGGCAGATCACTTGAGCCCAGGAGTTCGAGAGCAGCTTGGGCAACGTGAAAAAACCTCATCTCTATGAAAAATATAAAACTTAGCCAGGTGTGGTGGCATGCACCTGTGGTTCCAGCTACTCGGGAGGCTGAGGTGGGAGGATTACTTGAGCTCAGAAGGTCGAGGCTGCAGTGAACTGTGATAATGCTACTGCACTCCAAACAGGACAGCACAGTGAGACTGTCTCAAAAACAACTGCAAAATCTCAGGCCCCTCCCCTGACCAGTCAAGCCAGAATTTGCTTTTAACAAGATTTCCAGGTAATCTGTGTGCACATTTCAGTTTGATGAACACTGGGCTATAGGTGGTACACACTGCATTCCCAGTAGCAATATATGTATGGAATTCTTCCTCTACTTTCACTAAGACTATGCTCAGTTGTCTTCATATTTTTCAAATTAATATTCGAAAATGGCATTTCTCTTGTCCAGGCACAGTGGCTCACGCCTGTAATCCCAGCACTATGGGAGGCAGAGGCGGATGGATCACATGAGGCAAGGAGTTCAAGACCAGCCTGTCCAACATGCCAAAACCCTGTGTCTACTAAAAAAAAAAAAATAGCTGGGCATGGTGGCATGTGCCTGTAGTCCCAGCTATTGGGGTGACTGAGGCACGAGAATCTCTTGAATCCAAAAGGCAGAGGTTGCAGTGAGTCATAATGGTGCCACTGCACTTTATCCTGGGTGACAGGGTGAGACCCTGTCTCAAACAGAAAAAGGAAAGAAAGAAAATGGCATTGTATGAAATTGAACATCTTCTCATGATTTAAAAAAGTTTTTGTATCCATTTCTGCAAACTTGCTCTTCACATTTATTGAGTTAGTCTTTTGGTCTTCTTCTTATCAATTTAAGAATGTTTTACTGTTAAGAAAAAATGAGGCCTTTGGCTTTGGTATGAGTAACAAAATGTTTCTCATATTGTTATTCCCCTTCTGATTTTGTTTATGATTTCATTTCTATGTAGCAGAATACACACACATGCATACACATGCATTCACACACACACACATTCCTGTGTGGTTGAATTTGTTAATCTTTCCTTTCATGTGTTAGAGATTTTTGTCTTATGCTTAGAAGTGCCTCTATCACCCCTAAGACTTTTAAAACTCTTCTACGTTTTCTTTGGTAACGATCCAAACCTTGAGACATTGGAATGTATTTTGGTGAGAGGTATGAAGTAAGTAAGGATCCAGTTGAATGGTTATCCTAGATTTCTATACATCAGGAGTTCTTAACCTCGCGTTCATGAATGCCTAGACAGTACTTAAACCCCTAAAATTGCATGTGAAATTGTGTCTGAATTTGCATTTGTCTGAAGCAAAGATCACTAGAGTTCATTTAGTTTTCCTCAAAGATTAAGAACCTTTGCTCTATGTATGTATCATCCAGTATGGCTTCAGTTGTTTTCTGTATCTTTATTACTCCCAAGTGTCTAGTCAGAGTCTTCTCTTGACCTCCAGACTTTGGCATACCAAAGTGAATGACTCCAATGTAATCATAAGGGCCCTTATAAGAGTAAGACAAGAAAGTCAATTAAAGAAAGGAGATGGAATGACAGCCGCAGAAATTGGATTGATGTACTTTGAAGACAGAAGAAGGAATCAGAGCCAAAAACTGCCTTGATTTTAGCCTATTAAAACTCATTTTGGACTTTTGACCTCCAGAATGGCAAGAGAATAAATGTGTATTATTTTAAGCCACTAAGCCTTTGGTAGTTATAGCAACAATAAGAAACTAACACCTGGTATAACATAGAGAAGGCAGCAACAGTCTAGCTTCAGGAATTTAATAAATTTACTGGTCTCATTATAACTGCTGGCATCATGAGTCCAGACAATACAATATTCAACCCTATCTCAATGGCATATATTTATATAAAGTGTTATAAAGTAAACAAACACAATCCAGTTACAGATAAACCCACTCCTATTATCTTACAATTGCATCTCATTGCAAGTGACCAGAGCATCACTGAAATTGGTGGAAGGAACAAGCCTGCCATATTGGCCCTTGGGTCTCATCTAGCAATCTTACCATCTTCACCTTTTAGACATCCAGCACCTTTTGACATACAACACCTTTCTGAAAACACTGAAAAAGTTCTAGCAGTGTCCTATTTCTCCAATAAGGAAAAAAAATTAAAGGAAACATTCTCAGACAAAAGGCAAAAGAGGCAGCTAGGCATGCCCAAGGATACGGAAACATTAGACATTAGAGAACCCCTGAGTTTTTCACTTTGGCAGGGGGTGGGGAGATTTAAGAAGGGAGATAAACACTAGTCAAAGCAGGTTTCAATTTAGTCAATCAGCTCCTGAAACTGGGCACCTAGTACAGCTTAGCTCCATGTCATCTGACTATCATACTTCTAAATCCTACCCTAAAATAGTGTGGCTGTGACAATATGGTCAAACAACCCGACTGCAGCAACGCAGAACTCTGCAAACAAGGTAAGCTTGTAACTCCAGCCTATAGGTGCTCAGGGGAATCTGCAGAGGAAAAATGACACGCCCACTAAAGGCTATAGGAAAGGAGAATGTTGGAAGCAACCCTTAGTTCTGGAGATAGTGCCCCTTGCCCCTAGTCCTCTGCTCTGTCATTCCAGAGAGCGCTATCCTTCTCTAACCACAGTCAGGGAAAGCATTTTGTAGAAGGTATTGACTGAGAGATAAAATTAGCCAAGCCAGGTGTTTGGTGAACTGCAAATATGAACAGACATTGTTAGAGGGATGCTGAACAGTTCAGAATAACTGAGAACGGTCATCACCTCTGTGAAGCCTCAGACTGGGCATAGGAGGCAAGAATAGGAGAGGTGACTTAATGAAGCTGTGTCGGCAACTGTCATACAAATGAGAATGCATTTATGTAATCATCATGTAATTAAAAATAAATTTACAAAAAAAGCACTTGTACTTTAAAAACTGAATGTTAATGAGCTAAAGGCCAGAATAGAACTCTAGCATTCATGAATCAAACAAAATAAAAGAAAGCAAATGCCTTTACATGGACTTTCATAATCAGCCTAGACATGGATTAGCAAGGAAAAGAGAACCATATGACATCCAGATAATGAAAGAAGAGAATCTGGAGCTGAATAACAGGCATATGGTGAATTTCTAGTGGAAGAAATTGTGTTAGTCATCTTTGTTACTTTGGTCTAGTGCTGTGCTGGTTCTTTGTAGCTGTACATGTCCCCAGGTATCTGTTGACTGCTTGACTAAATGGGCAAATGGGCAGATGGCGCAATCCCACCCATATTTAGCTACATTCTCACACATGCCTGATGGAAAGGACTGTGTAAACACTACTTGGCCATTTGTAGTCTTTGTGAACCCCGTATGTCTATTACTATCCTGGTATAGTTTATCCATTCACTTCCTAGACCAGAATCAAGATTCTCAATAAATCTTTTGTTTCTTTTATAAAAACCCACCTTCCAAGAATCACATTCAGTAATCCTGCCCCCAACCCTAGTAAAAACATATGGGGAATCTAAAAAACATTGATTACAAGTAAGCCTTGGCCAAAGAACCTAGAGGACCAATCAAAACAGAAAAATGAGAAAGTACTTTGTACAAGATAACATTCTAAGCCAATGTGATCAGGAATTACAATCATTCAGTCTCCTGTGGTTTGTCAGTGCCCTTTGTGGCTGGGTCTCAGTTGCTGAACTGCTCCTTGTGGGGTCAGTCTTTGTAACTGGCTCAATTGTTCCCCACAACCCTCCATTTCTCATGTCCTTAAGCAGGTCTTGGTCCTTTCTCTTTGGTGGTGTTGATGGACATAAACTCATATTTTTCACAAGATACCTTTCCTCACCAATGTTGCCAATATACAAGAAGGTAGGGGACCTGAGTTCTCAACCAGCATATTGTGATCCTAAGTTTATTGAAACGGACGGAATTTTAAAATAACAAAAGGCCCAATGAGTCAAAATTCTACCATTAATTTTGTTTTTGCAAATAATTGAAGTGCCCTATCAAAATGCACATAGTTACTTGAGAATTATAAATAAGTCATTATCACTGACCAACCATTAGCTGGAATTGGCTCATCGGATTTTCTGTCCAGTTAGTTAGCATGGCACTGAGATGGTAATAAACACATAAGCATTGATAGTGAGAAGTAGAAAAGGGATTGTCCAGAACAAGAATGTCAAATCCATGGCATACATGCTTTTCTCGTTCACTTCCTACCCCCATGGAAAACATCAGACTCTTACCAACCTATGCCAGATATACCCTCAAAATCCTGTTCAACACAATGCTCTAGGAAACCACTGTGAATTCCACTTTGTGTTGGCAAAGGAGTTAAAAACCTTTGTTTTTTTTTTTTTTTGGCCTAAAATATAAGACAGAATGTTAGAAGAGTACCATAGGAGGATATAAGAGTACTATAGTAGAGGAAGGCAGGCAGGGGTATCAGGAAGAGGCTAAGCTTCTGGGGAACCCAGTGTTACAAAGGGATACAGCATAGTGACACAACTGTGTCATTATCTTTCCATATTCATAGAGTTGAACAGCAGTGCTTCTCAAAATTTAGTGTACCTAGGAATCATCTGGGTTTCCTGTTGAAATGCCAATTCTGACTTAGTAGATCTTAGGTGGGGTTCAGGATTCTGCACTTCTAACAAGCACATAGATGTTTTTGAAGTTGCTGGTCCAAAGATGACATCTTGAGTAGCAAGGATGGAGTTACTTAATGTAGATTAAAACTTGTGTCTTGGGCACAGGACGCTGTATTCTTTCCATATGTTCTAGAGAAGGGAGACTGGAGTGGAAGTCATAACTCCCAAGTTCAAATTGGAGTCTACCACTTATCTTATGACCTCAATTTTCAAGACCAATTTTTAAAATTTATAAAATGGGGACAAAAACATATACCTCATGGGATGCTCATGAAAATCAAATAGATATCGTAAAGGGCTCAATAAATATTAATTAACTCTGAATAGCCAACAGTCAATAGTATTCTATGAAGCCGCAGAAGCTTGTGCTACACACCCCTAAGGAATCCAGAAGAAACATTTTATCAGCTTTCCAATGGCTGTCAACATGATGCCAAACATAAAAATATTTGGAATGCAGTAAAAACATATTCAACAAGCATCTTTCTCCCTTCCAGATGGGAGTTTTGACCTCAAGAAGACAAAGAGTGAGGGGCTCTCTATCTAACTTCACTGGCTTTTTTGTGTACTTTGGAGCTGCTTACAGACGCGTTGGAAAATGGTAATTCATACAACATGGATAATCTCAATTTTCGGAAAGCCTTTGATATTGTTCCATACAATGGGCTGCTTAAACCCAAGACAGCAGGGATTCTTGATGGAACCCTGGGAAAAAGGAGAAATTGGCTAGAGAGCAAAACAAAAAGTTGAGAATGAAACAGAATGGAAAATAGATGAGGTTACAATCAAAGAGCAGGAGAGGAAGTCCAGATGTTGCAATTGTGACTGTCACATAGGTTGGTACACAGGGTGAGCAACAAGAGAAACGGTGATTACAACTGTGGCTCAACCATGCATGAACATCAAGCTTGACAGTGACATGCACTCTATATGACAATATCTTAACATTATAAGAGCTACATATTAATCAGACTAGAAAGACTGTTAGGGCACTTGAAATGATGTGAAAACAGGTCCTACCTAGGAATCAAAATATCTAGCTACGACCTGAGACTTTTGGTAGAAATTTTGTATTTTTCATTAATTACAGTCATTGTAACTCTGGGGAAATAAGAGATCCACGTTCTTCTAAATCAGTGGTTCTCAAATGAGGGTGGTTTTGTGCCCCTGTCCCCAGGACATTAGGCAATATCTGGAGACATTTTTGGTTGTCACAGTGGAGCTGGGGATGCTCCTGGCATCTAGTAGGTAGAGCCAGAGATGTTGCTCAACATTCTACAGTGCACAGGGCAATCCTTCATACACAAGTGTTATCCAGCCCCCAATGTCACCAGTGCCAAGAAACCCTAGTTTAAATTATTATATGTTAAGAAACCCTAGTTTAAATTATTGTACCCTAATGTGTGCACAGTAGAGGAAAATTCATAAGGTAAGAATTTTGTGCAAAAAACATTTTAAAAATAACTGCCATTTGTGGAATAAAGTATTCATTATCACCAAACTATAATATGATGTTCTAAAACTAGAAACAGGAGCAAGAAGGAGGGGCTGAGGAGAACAGAGAAATCTGTGCAGCAAGAGGGATAACAGGAGAGAACAGAAAAGAAAGACATCGAAGAACAGAAAAGACATCGAGAGAACAGAAAAGAAAGTCCTCTGCTGGGACTTCCATGCCCTGCACAACCCCCTTTCCTCATCAGTCTTCTGCCCAATTCACTACCAATGGATTGGTCTGGAGTTTCCTACAGGCACACAGATGTCTGAATCTACTCATGCCAGCTAGTTTTCCAGATATCATTTTGTTTTAGGGAAAAAAAAGCAGGTCCAATGAGAGAATATGCAAAGTAGGTGGAAAAAAGAAATAATTTTACAACTTTTTAAAATGTATGAAATTACTTCAATTTCTAACACATAAAATATAGAAGAAGGTGATTCTTCTAACTGGTACGTTAAAATCAAAGCAGTCCAGATTTCCATAACTGCTTTCTAGGACTAGGCGAAGATGCAGACCCGATGGAGGGGATAGAATGGTCTCAGTGGGCCTGCAGAGGAACCGACACCCTGCTACTAATCCTACCTCTTTTGGCGTCGCAGTTACAACCACTACCTTCAGAAGTTTTGTCTTCTATTTTGGTATGAGTATTCTCTGCAAGTTTCCTCAAGTAACTTATTCAGTTAACTCTTTCAATTAGTTCGTGTGGATGATGAACCAGTATGGAACACAGCTAGGGAGTTGAGGAGAAGTGGGAACAAAGAACTCTCTCTGAGAACACTTCCTTAATTTACATTTTCTTCAAAAGTCAAAGCTATTTGTAGGAAGACCAGGCCCTGAATCATTCAAAATTTCATCTAATTTAATTCAGTGGAAAAGAAAACACACCTGTGACATGTTCTTGGCTATCAATGGCATTGATTGACCTTTGACTGAGTCCATTTAGGAGATGGTAACATACATCCCAGGAACCTAACCTGGTATCCTAAAATGAAAGGGTTCCTCAGGGCAAGGTTGAATTATAAATAATTACATGCTTGGACATCAGCACTCTTGCAAAACAGCCAGAGGTAAGGACCACTGAAACAGCGGGAATAGAACTCTACCATCAAGCCTATTTATCTGCAAAGATACACAGATGGTATTGCCTTTAGTTTCAACACCATTGTCATCCTTCTTGGTTGGATTCTTTACCATTATTAATTGATAGAACTCTGTGGATTAATTGATTTTTTCTTTTTCTCTTTAAGATTAAGTTTAATTTTTAAAGTTAACAAAAATTGTACATATTTGTGTATACCACATGATGTTTTGAAGTAGGTATACTTTGTGAAATGGCTCAACAGGGCTAATTCACATATGTATTACTCCATACTTATCATCTGTTGCAGTGAGAACACTGGAGAACTCTGTTAATGATTTTCAAAATACAGTATGTTCTTTTTAACCATAGTTACAATACTGTACCATAGATGTCTTCAACTTTTCCTCCTAACTGAAATTTTGTATCCTTTGACCAACAACTTCTCAACCCTCCACCTCCCCAGTCCCTGATAACCACCATTTTACTCTCTACTTTTCTGAGTTCAACTTTTTTAGATTACACATACGATGAGATCAGGTAGTATTTATTTTACTATGCCTGGCTTATTTCACTTAACATAATGTCCTCCAGGTTCACCGATGTTGTTTTGAATAACAGGATTTCTCTTTTTTAAGGCTAAGTAGTATTCCATCCTGCATATGAAACACATTTTCTTTTTCTTTTCTTTCTTTCTTTCTTTTTCTTTCTTTCTTTCTTTCTTTCTTTCTTTCTTTCTTTCTTTTTTTTTTTTTTAAAAAAGTCTCACTCTGTTACCCAGGCTGGAGTGTAGTCTCGGCTCACTGCAACTTTTGCCTCCTGGGTTCAAGCAATCCTCCTGCCTCAGCCTCCAAAGTAGCTGTAACTACAGGCACACAACACCACAACTGGCTAATTTTTGTATTTTTGTAGAGATCGGGTTTTAGCATGTTGGCCAGGCTGACCTCAAGTGATCCACCCACTTTAGCCTCTCAAAGTTCTGGGATTACATGTGTGAGCCACTGTGCCTGGCCTGGACCATATTTTCTTTATCCATTCATCCACTGATGGACACTTAAGTTGGTTCCATATAAACTATTGTGAATAATGCTGAAATAAATATGGGAGTGCAGATATCTCTTAGATCATGTGATAGTTCTATTTTTAATTTTTAAAGAAACTTTCATACTATTTTCTGTAATAACTATACCAGTTACATTACCACCAACAGTGTACAAGGATTCTCTTTTCTCCATATCTTTTCCAACTTCATATCTTTTTTTTGGTAATAGTCATTCTAACATGTGAGGTGATATCCCATTGTGGTTTTATTTTATGCAATGATTAGTGATGTTGAGCATTTTTCCCTATATCTATTGGTCATTTGTATGTCTTCTTTTGAGAAATGTCGGTTCAGATTATCTGTCCATGTTTTAATCAGGTTGTTTTCTTTCTGTTGAGTTGTGTTGAGTTCCTTACGTTTTTTTTTGGATATTAACCCCTTTCGGATGTATGGTTTGCAAATATTTTCTGCCATTCTGTAGACTGTCTTTTCATTCTGTTGATTGTTTCCTTTGTTGCAGAGAAGCTTTTTAGTTTGATGAAAAATTTGCTTTTTGCTTTGGTTTGTGATATGTGTATGTACACATAAATATGCACATAAGCATACACTGACATACCTTAACAGCTGAATTTGAGCATTGTTTTCATTCCCTTTTTCATGTTTTATTTTACAGTTTGTTATGGTGTTGGTGAATTTAAAGGTCCATATTTGACATGTCAGGGCCAGGTATATTTCTCTTTATTCTTTACCTATGAATCCTTGCTCATCATTGAAAAATTTATACCTTTTCTCACAAGAAGGAAGGAGCAAGAAGACAATAATGAATCAGTACCAACATTTATCCTCAAATAACCCCTTGGTGAGAGGGGTCAGTGAAAGCATCTCTGTACACAAACAGGGGCATCTTATATATCTTTTTTTTTTTTTTTTTGAGACAGAGTCTCGCTCTTGTTGCCCAGGCTGGAGTGTAATGAGATGATCTCAGCTCACTGCAACCTTCACCTCCTGGGTTCAAGTGCTTTTCCTGCCTCAGCCTCCTGAGTAGCTGGGATTATAGGTGCCCACCACCACACCCAGCTATTTTTTTGTATTTTTAGTAGAGACAGGGTTTCACTATATTGATCAGGCTAATCTCAAACTCCTGACCTTGGGCAATCCACCTGCCTCAGCCTCCCAAAGTCCAGGGATTACAGACATATAGACCAATGGAGCAGAATACAGAACCCAGAAATAAAGTCGCACACCTACAACCATCTGATCTTCAACAAACTTGACAAAAATACACGATGGGGAAAGAACTCCATATTCAATAAATGGTGCTGGGATAGCTAACTAACCATATGTGAAAGAATAAAACTGGACCCATACCTTTCACCATATACAAAAATTAAGTCAATTTGGATTAAAGATTTAAATGTAAGACCTCAAACTATAAGAATCCTAGAAGAAAACCTAGGAAATACCATTCTGGGCATCCACCTTGGGAAATTATTTATAAATGAATCCTCAGAAGCAATTACAACAAAAACAGAAATTAACAAGTGGGATCTAATTAAACTAAAGAATTTCTGCACAGGAAAAGAAACTGTCAACAGAGTAACCAGACAACCTACAGAATGGGAGAAAATATTTGCAAACTATGCATCCAACAAAGATCTAATATTCAGAATCTATAAGGAACTTTATTCAACAGGCAGAAAACAAAAAACCCCACTAAAAAGTGGGCAACAGATGTGAATAGACACTTCTCGAAGGAAGACATGCAAGTGGCCAACAAACATATGAAAAATTGGCCAATATCACGAATCATCAGGAAAATGCAAATGAAAACCACAGTGAGATACCATCTCACACCAGTCAGAATGGCTATTATTAAAAAGTCAAAAAACAACAGATACTGGTGAAGTTGTAGAGAAAAGGGAACATTTATACACTGCTGGAAGGAATTTAAATTAGTTCAGCCACTGTGGAAGGCAGTCAGGAGATTTCTTAAATAACTTAAAACAGAACTACAATTTGACTCAGCAATTCCATTACTGGTTATCCAGCCAAAACAAATGATTCTACTAAAAGACACATGTGCTCACATATTTATCACAACACTATTCACAATAGCAAAGACATGGAATCAACCTAGGTGCCCATCAACAGTGGACTGGATAAAGAAAATGTGGTATGTATGCACCATGGAATACTACATAGCCATAAAAAAGAATGAAATCATGTCCTTTGCAGCAACATGAATACAGCTGGAGGCCATCATCCTAAGTTAATTAACACAGGACCAGAAAACCAAATACTGCACGTTCTTACTTATAAGTGGGAGCTTGAACATTGGGTACTCTTGGACATATAGATGGCAACAATAGACACTAAGAACTACTAGGGGGAAATGGAGGGAGATTGCCAAGTGTTGAAAAACTACCTATTGGGTACTATGCTTAGTAACTGGGTGACAGGATCATTCATACCCTAAACCTCAGCATCATTCAATATACCCATGTAATAAACCTGCACATGTACTCTCTGTATCTAAAATAAAAAGTTGTAACAAAAAAAAAAAAAGACCAGGCCAAGAAGAATTGTAGCCCAGGGATACCAAACCTATTAATTGCTAGTTTGATTCTCAATGATGAGCAAAGGATTTTACTGGTTTCAATTTGACCCAAACTCATGTCCCCATTATCAGCCAATATTAAGATATTATGGCATGAACTTGTTTTTCTAATTTTCAGTCTACAACACTGTAGTTGATTATTATTGCAAAGGAATAATCTCAATTTATAAAAGACTGTGGGTGGGGTGTAGGCAGACAGGGAAGACAGGATCAAAGTAGAGACGCTAATCCAGGGACAATGGCACAGGGAGGGCAGCCAATTTCTCCCTGTGAGACAAGTGCTTCTCCTGATGAAATCTGCAAGGACAAGATAGAGTGTCATGATCCCAAGCTCCAGGAAAACAAAAAATAAGAAAGTCACTTAACAGTGAGAAAACACTTGGTGTTCAAAGAAATTTATTTTTGTTTTTACTGCTCTTTATTTTTATTTTTAAATGCTCTTCCAGGACTGGCTAAATGACATGGGCTTTTCATTTCTTAAAGATTGCAGGGGGCTCTAACTTTAAGACAAGATGATAAAAAAAAAAAAAAAAAAACTCCAGGTACATATGAAAAGCCAGATATCAAAGTAACAATGGAGAATCCACTTACAATGGGATACCTCAAATATCCCTTGATACAGTGACAGTTCTCACTTGGGAGACTGGTCATGATGGGAACTCAGTGTGAGATGTCAGGGAATATACAAAGAAAATAAATCAAACCCAAAAGATAGAGAGAGGAGTTAAGACAAACAAAAATGATTTATGCAACAATATTGTATGGGAGAGGAACACTTTAAGAATTGAAGTCAGAGGTTCTGAGGTGTCACCTTAGTTCCAAAACCAGTGCCACACTCTGAGGTCTCTTATGTGCCTCTCGGTTACAGTAATTGTAGTGGCTAACAAGAGTCAGTCCCTGTGCTAAGTCTTTCCTGCATTAGTTGTCACAGTCTCCTTGTGTAAGATTGGTTGACAGATGAGAAAACCAACTCTTCAGTTATTTACTCAGGGTCTCAGGTTTTAAGTGATATAATCATGATCAAACCAAAATCTCTTTGATTCCAAAGTCCACATTTTCATGCACTCTACTAATACTACAATGGAGTTTACACATGCCTAGAAGAATATTTCCTGGACGTATCTTAGACATTATCCTTTCAATTATTACCTCTCTCTATCCCTTCAGCTGTAATTCCTACTAACTGTATGTTGGAGCTTACCATTTATCTGTCTTGTTTTTTAACTTCTCTTTAGCAACTTCCATGTCTTTTCCCTTCTACACTATAATTTGGCCTATTCTTTTAGAGTCCTCTCTGAATTCATAGTTCTCTGTTTAGCTGTGTTTACCCTACTGTTTAATTCATGCATTGACTCCTTCATTTTAACGGCCACATCAGACTCTTCTATGATCTACAGTTCCTTGTTGTTGCTCATGTCATTTGATTTCCTCAGATGCTTTGTAAATTTTGTCTGTAAGCCTATATTTAGAACAAACTGTCTTCTATAGGGCTCCTTTACTCAGCCTATTAGCTTTTGTGGTCATGTTTGCCAAGGCTCTGCAGGGTTCAAATTTCCTAGACCAGAAGGTACACTAGTCTCAGTCCCACAGTCCCACACTTCTTGAGTATATGGAGATGCAAAGAAAAGATACTCAGCATAAATACACACTGTATCCTTCACAGTAGTCCTGAAGGAAAGCAGTTTATACAGGCCAGCCCAGGTGTCTGCAAACTGAACTGTGAGCCACCTCCGACCTGCTACCTGTTTTTGTAAGACCTGCAAGATGAGAATGGTTTTTGAATTTTTAAATGGGTGAAAAGGATGAATAATATTTTGTGATATGTGAAAAAGGTGCAAAATTCAAATTTCAGTGTTAACACACAAATATGTATAGGGACATATCATGCGCATTTGTGTATATATTGTCTGTGGCTACCCTCATCCTACAACAGCAGAGTTGAGCAACTGCAACAGAGACCATATGGCCCACAAAGCCTAAAATATTTACTATCTGGCCCTTTGCAGAAAGCGTTTGCTGGGCTAGGTCATCTAATTGAAATCATCTCTGTTTGAAAGTGAAAGTACAGTCCACGGATGTGTGTCAAAATGTTCTGCCTATATAAAGAAAATCTTAGAACATATAAAATAAAAAAGAAAGACTGTGATTGCCAATCCCTTAAGATACCAAGAACACTTTTTAAAAATTTTCCCAGTTTTACACTTGCCTGCAATTTCTTAAGGAAAACATGCCATTCTCTACTGTGGCCACCAGATGGAGACTTCAATAACTGCCCAATGGTACATCAAAATTTATTTATGAAGACATCTTACGCATAATTTTAAAACAACACTTTGCGAACAGTGTGAATTTAGACATCAACTAAATAATGCCAAACTCATAATAGCCTTGGTAAGGAGACAGCCTGTGGCCCAATAGCTTTTGGGGAGGTAGGAGCACCCCTGAAGTTAATTTATGTTTGATCTTATCAATGGTCTCAAACTGTAATGTACAAAGAATCACCTAGAATACTTGCTAAAAAGGCAGACTCTCAAGCCACACTGTTAGAGAGTCTAAGTCAGCAAAATGAGCATGTATTTTAAAAAATCAACTCTACATTTGATTCTGATGTAGGTGATCTGATGACCATAGATGTAACGGTAGTGATTTCAGGAGATTTCTTCTCTGTAGGCCTGAATAAACATGTAGCTGATTGCGCAAATTATAAGATCCAATGAGTCCAAGGGCATTGGGCACCACTTCATGGGCAGGGGTTCAAACTTGCAGTCAGGGGTGGAGAAAACTCTCTCTCCAATTTCAGCACCCAGGGAGAAAGTCAGAAAGGATTGTCCAGGCTCCATTCAAATGGAATGATCCTCAGGCAGAGCTCCCAAAGGGGTGCTATGGCTGGAAAATAACTTGGGGAAATTCTGGAGGGACTGAGGACCTCCGTGGGGAGAGGTGCAAAGTGTAGAGGCAGCAAGAGCCATGCTAGACCCACGTGATGCCAGACTTAGGTCTGCTTAGGTGAGGTGGACAAGGCTGACCTGGTAGCCTGAACGTCAAAGTTTCTGTAGCTCTTTAAGAAGAAGAAGTCAGGGAAGACACGTCCTGGTGGTCTTTTTTATTTTGTGATCTTCTAGTGGATCCCTTGTCTTAATTCACTGATTTAAAGCAATACATCATCTGGCATTCACACCTATAGTCCCAGTACTTTGGGAGGCCGAGGTAGACAGATCAATTGTGCCCAGGGGTTTGAGACCAGGCTGGGCAACATGGTGAAACACCATCTGTACAAAAGTAAAAATAAATAAACAAATCATAAAGCAATACATCCATTCTGAAAACTATATAACCTCTCATTATAAAGTGAAGGATAAGTGCAGAAACTCCTATACGTCACACATACTATCATTTCTTTTCCAAGTGTAATATTCAAAGCAGCTTCCACAATATAGACAAACCCTATAACAACCTGGTCTAAGGCATTTCTAGATGATTTTTGTTTGCAGGACCCTAGATTTCTTAGAACCACTATGAGGAGCTTATACACATGCTCAATAAGTGGCCATTAAATGAAACAATCAACTGAAAAATAAAGTTTTATCTTAAAAGCAACAAAATTCAATTTGTTAATGGCTCCATGCACTTCCTTTCTGCATCATTTCCTTCAGGAGCATAGTGAACGGAGACATGTATATAACCTCGCTTAGTTAGAAACCCCTATGTCTTTATTTCCAGTCCTGTCCTCTCTTTAAATCTTCAATTGCCTGCTAGATGTTTCTACATACATGCCAAAGACTACAGCAAAACTAACCTCAGCATCTTCTTCTAACCTCTCCTAGAATCACTACCATTTTTCTAGTCAAGCATGCACAAAAACTTGGAGTCATTTTTATTTGTTCACTTTTTCTCATCCACTATCTTGCTGGCTTTGTGCTGTATTAACTTAGCTCAGCTAAGCTCAGGTTTTGCAGCATCCCCTTTGCCATTTGATTCTAGATAGTATTGGCCACCTAGGACATTTTGTGTGCAGCTTGGAAGTTGGAATTGAAGCAGAGGTCACATCTTGTACACTCTGAAAGTTTGAGCAGGGCTTCTGCACATTGTCACCAATCTGCTGGCATGAGGCTAGCACCTGCACCACAGCTCCTCCAGTTCCTTCTGATGCCCCCCGCAACTTCCCCAAGGCCTGGCCCAAGTGTGCAGACAGCTGGCTCTGTTGCAATGGGCACCAGTCTCACCAACGATATCAAGCTTTCCTCCCAGATTGCTGATCTCTGTAGATTGCTTCACCAGCTCCCACAATTGCATAAGCCTTGTCCCCTATGAATGCATCCATTCTCCACCCCTCTCTCTTAGTCTACTTCCTCTGCCATAGCAAGATACCTCAAACTGGGTAGTTTAAACAACAGAAATTTATTTCTCACAGTTCTGAAGGCTGGAAATCCAAGATCAGGGTGCCAGCAGAGTCGGGTTCTGGTGAGGGCCCTCTTCCTTGCTTTCAGACAGGCACCTTCTCACGTGTCCACACGTGGTAGAGAGCAGAGAATGCAAGCTCTGTGGTGCCCCTTCTTATAAGGGCAATCATCCTATCATGAGGCGCATACCCTCATGACCTCATCTAAACCTACACACCCCCCAAACACCCCACCTCCAAATACCATCCCCTTGGGGGTTGGGAATTCAACATACGAATTTTGGGGGTAATAATTTAATCCATCACACCCTCCTGGCAGTTTTCTTTCTCTTATTGAACAGATGGTTATAGCTGCTGTCATTACTCAGAAAGTCCTACAAGACATTGCAATTTTCTCTACCTGCTTCTTATTTCAACTGCCTTTGCTACCACTCCAGTTCAGAGCCTCTCCTCTGAATGTGGATCCCTATAGGAGCTTTCTGGCTGAGCCACTACTCCTAGTTTTAGGGACCCCTAATCCATTTCGCTCCTGCTGAATCATTCTGGTCTCATAAAATCTCAGTGTCTCTCTGTCTTACCAAATTTCAGTTCAAATATCTTTGTTTTTCAAGGAATTTCATTTTTTTAAAACCCATACCTTCTTATTCACTTGTTAATACACACATGTGGCAAGTTCCTTGGACTCTCCATGCCTCGGTTTACTGAGCTATAAAATGGGACATATTAATGGTGTCAACACCAAAGTGTTGTTGTATTAAATGAGTTAACATATGTGAAGTGTCTAGAAGACTGCCTGTCTACCTCTTAAAAAGTACTTTGCAAGAGTTACCTATTAGCACGAGCCATGATTATTCCCATGGCACAGCCTCTGAACTAGCCTATGGATGCTCCAGGCTCTGCTTTTGTGTTCTTTTTTTTTTTTTTTTTTTTTTTTTTTTTTGAG
>CAUYQU010043181.1:0-56857 GCA_963574635.1 Cheracebus regulus | reverse complement strand
TGTGTCTTTATAGTAGAACAGTTTATAGTTCTTTGGGTATATATCCAGTAAGGGGATTGCTGGGTCAAATGGAATTTCTGTTTCTAGATCCTTGAGAAATCGCCACACTGTTTTCCACAATGGTTGAACTAATTTACACTCCCACCAACAGTGTAAGAGTGTTCCTATTTCTCCACATCTTCTCCAGCATCTGTTGTCTCCAGATTTTTAAATGATTGGCATTCTAACTGGAGTGAGATGATATCTCAGTGTGGTTTTGATTTGCATTTCTCCAATGACCAGTGATAATGAGCATTTTTTCATGTGTTTGTTGGCCTCATATATGTCTTCTTTTGAAAAGTGTCTATTCATATCCTTTGCCCGCTTTTGAATGGGGTTGTCTGTTTTTTTTCTTGTATATCTGTTTCAGTTCCTTGTAGATTCTGGATATTAGCCCTTTGTCAGATAAATATATTGCAAAAATGTTCTCTCATTCTGTAGGTGGCCTGTTCACTATGATGATAATTTCTTTTTCTGTGCAGAAGCTCTTCAGTTTAATTAGATCCTGTTTGTCATTTTTGGCTTTTGTTGCCATAAGCATGCTCTTCCTTATATATAAAAAGCCATCACACCCAAAATAGTAAATTAAATGAATACTTTTTTGGTATTTTCAGTGTACTGAGTATAGTGTCAAGTATGAAACTCTCTAGACAAGGAACAGTGGATCTCATCTCTAGTCTTGAATTTCTAGCTATGTTACTGTAAGCAAGTTATATAAGTTTTAGTTCCTTGGTCGCTTTATCTGTTAAATTACTTTTCTGTTATTAGGATGCTTGTAGATCAGAGTTGTATGCAGCAGAAACCAACTCTGGCTAATTTAAGCAGGGAAGAAATTCATTAATGGTTATTACAGCATAGTTGACAGATCCTTGGGGACTGCCAGAGACCCGTTCTTGGAAGTCAAGAAAGGATACATGACATGATAATGAAGGTATGAGTTGGCTCCTGGAGGACAGTGTTTTTTCATCTTTGTGCATGGACTTTCCCACTTTGAACCATTGGACCAATCAGAGGTTATTACTAAAGCCACCAACATTTCCGCCTCTGGAAACTGAGTGTAGTGACCATAGTTACCACCGCAATTGTGGGTAAGGATGTGGAGCACGTTCTCTGCTCTGCTTCTGTGTGTCCCTAGTTTGGCCCAAGAATGTCTGATTGGAATGGTCAATGACCTTTGCCTATGGCTCAGCTGCAGAGGGGCAGCACAACACAAAGAGCTTGCATTGCTTCCTCTGAAAGGCGATAAATGCTCTAAATAGAAAAAGGGGGTTCCTATGTTGCATAGTCCAAAATACTTGATGACACTAAAAGAAACATTTCAAATTCTGATATCTTCTACAATACTTATTATAATTTGGGCAATGATTTGCCTGAAAAAGTCTTGACAATTGCCTGTCATATTTCTAAATAGCACCTTGTTTCTCTCTCATTTACAGCCCTGATTTAAAAGATAAATTATAAAGTCAACCTATTTACAATGAATGCCATTATGTCACAAACTAGAAGTATATGTTTGCAATTCATTACCATATTTATATGGATCTCAACATCTATATAAATATTTAAGATAAAACCTTCATCTTGAATTGTGTTTACCTGTAGCATATGTTGTTATCTTGACAGTGGTTCCATGGGGTAGCCAGGACAAGCATTATCCATCCCTTTTATAAATAAGAAACCCGTTACTTGATGGGTATGCCAATGCTATTTTGTGAGTGGCAGAGAAGGCATTAGACCCTGTGTCTTCTGATTGCTCTAACCTTTGGATCAAACACACCAGCTTCACAGTTATTAAAGGGTAATCTCACCTATAATTCATTAGATTGCCCCAGAGAAACAGCAAAGATGGCTGAGCAAGTAAAAGGTTAAGATTTCAACTGTCATATTCTGTGCTCTAAACTAGAGCTTAGCTCAGGAGGATGCTCCTCCTTGCATGCATGTGCTGAGTGGGTGCTCCTCCAGTCCTCCAGGCTATCAGGGCCTGTGGCATTAGCCTCATGTGGACAAGCTCCCTCCCACTCCTTTTCCCTATTGTACTCTTATTTGTTCTGATTGGAAAATGCTTGGGAAGAATGGCTCTAAACAATCTAGTATAGATGTTCCAATCCACTTGAAAGATATTTCTCATCTGTTTATTCATTCAACACTGATTTATCAAAGGCTCTGATGTTCCAGATAAGGTGCCAGATGTGACAAATAAAAAAGGTAAAAGACTCAGCTCCTGCCCATGGGTAGCTTGTTTTCCAGCAGGGGAGGCAAGCAGACACAGGGGCAAACTCAGAGCCAGTAATAAAGGTGATCACTGGAGTAGGTACAAAGGCTATAAAAATACTTAGGTGAGAGTCTTAGAAGGGTTTGGTTGCAAGGGAGTGCATGGGAATCTTCTCAGAGTGGATGATCTTTTCCTTGAACCCTAAAGTAGTGGGAGGAATTTTCCAAGCAAAAGAATAAGTGATGAGAGACTGTGTGCTATGCAGAATGAGCCACTGTACAAAGGGTGAAGACCTTAGAAATCGTCCTTCTTTTTAGGGGATGCAGACATTTCAATGCAGCTGAAGAGCAGGTGCAAGATGGGTAGGGCTCAGAGACCAGGTAAAGAAGTGCCAGTTCTTGCAGGGCCTTCTAGGTCACAAAAGGTCCTCTATGCTAAAGTCACAATCTCTGATCTTACAATAATAATAATATGCCCAAAAATGAAATGTTTCTTCTCTAAGAGATAATGGCTTAAAAGTCAACTCAAATGTTTCCAGTGAAGAATGCAATAATAGCTACTATTAAACATTGTCTATGTGCTAACCGTTGATCTAAGCACTTTCTAGCTATTCAGTTATTTGATCCTTCCAACAAGCATATGAGGTAAGTATTATTATCCTTGTATTATAAATGAGAAAAATTGAGACATAGAGATCTTGCTATAGATAACATAGAACTGGGATTTGAATTTACATAGTCTATTTTCCAATTTTTTTCTTTTAATTCAATAGTACATACTAGCAGAAAATTCCACTTCAGATATTTCCATCATGAGAATATGCTTGCTGTAGGAGTTCATGTGAATAATGTTATTTTGAATCATTTAAAATAGCAAGCAGTGGAGCAACATTACTCATGCTTCAGAATCTTCAGACTTACTAATATTATAATAAATGCACCCAATAAGAAAGCATACATCCTTGCCTCCTAAACAATTTGTTTCTCTTTATGGCACATAAAAACTCTGAGCTTTAGTTTTTCATCTGAAGACCAAAGATGATAAGCTGGTACAACAGTAATCATGGTTTTGCCATTAAAATAATAATTTGAATTCATTGGAATTCATTTAATGGTTTTGCTATTAAATGTAATGGCAAAAACTGTGATTATTTTTGTACCAATCTAATAATATCCTGGTATTAAATGAGATGAATAGGGGGCAAGTGACACGTATGTAGCTCAGCATTTAATATGAGACTCTGACACTATAAAGCTGGGCACTTGCAATCATCTCACACTGCAAAGTGATGGGACTTCTGACGTATTTGTAAAACAATGGAGGCTGTGTTACCTTCTCAACAGATGTCTCATTGAACTTCAACTCATTTATTCATTCTTTTTATTAAAATAAACTTGCTTCAAGATTCTTTGTGGCTGCCTCTGTCTTGGGTGCTGAGGACATAAATAGTGAACATTAAGTGATCTCTGTCCTCGGAAGTCTTTCAGTCTTGTGGAAGAGTCCAACATAGGCATAAACAGAAATTACAAAGCAATACGCCAAACACACTGATAGTGTAATGTATAGGGTTTAATGGCAGCCCCAGTCAAGGGGACTCAACCCAGCCTAGAGCTACAGGGGAAGATTTCACTGTAAAAAGAGTGCCTTCAGATTTGCCAGAATAAGAATCAGCATCACTGTAGTTAGAGCCAGATAGAGCTGGTTACAAGAAGAGCAAGAGTCTAATCCTTCCCCTCTGCTATATTCCCCAGGCAAGTTGGTGAAGCCATTTCTATTTTTAATTGTTTCTCCCTCCAGCCACATTTACCATATTCATTTTCATACTATCTGAAAACTGAATCAAGTTCAATCTGGAATTGTAGAAGTCCCTGTGTGCCCTCAACAAAGCAGCCTTACCAGCAATCATCATTTCAGGCATATGGCTCTTCATTTGTTCCCAGCAACCATCTCAAAGACATTCAGGCCCCTGAATCGATGTGGAAATTTCAACACAAATGCTGTGAGGGTTTCCCTTTGAGAACCTTTGCTGGATACATGTTAAAATGAGATTTTTTTTTTTTTTTTTTTTTTTTTTTTACGCTAGTGCTGTTTCATACAAATAATCCTTCGGGGGTTTGTAGTCCAATGAGGGCTGCTAATACAGCACATATTTTTGTGTGTTATCAAAAATGATGTTTCAGAAACACATGTAAATACTTAGATAAGAGATTGTAACAGTATCTTCTCATCCTTTGGGGAGTTACTAAAATTATATAACATTTCCAACAATGTTATTACGGTTATAAAAATGCACAGTTATCTTCAAGCGGCCCCTTTTGTATTGAGAAGAGATATTTCAACTAAGTTCTTATTTCCCTGTTTTCACACCATAGATCATTATTTCCTAAGTTCCAGTTGTGCTGTGGAAACCAACAAACCCCCAATCCCAGATGCTATTAACAACAAAAATTTGTCTTGTTCCAGTGCTGCATCATGGCTTAGTTGGGGACTGTTCTGCTTTACCTCACTCTGGCACTCTGGCTTTCAGAGAAGCCACAAGCTGAAAACTTGTCAGTTGCAACGGCAGAAGGAAAGAGAGCTCTGAAGAGGAAGGGTCCTGCAGTAGCACTTACATGCTTTATCCGGAAAGGTGCACATGTCACTGTACTTGGAACTGATTGGCCACTGCTAGACCCGTGGTCCCTCCTGATCTCAGGGGGACAGGAAGTGCAATCATACCATGTGCCTGGAAACAGAGATCCGTAAATAGTTGATAAGCTGCACTAATGACAATTCTTGGGGATTGACTTGGGGATTAGGCACTTACTAATGACTTTGACTCTGAGCAAGTGGTGTAACTGCTGAACTGCTTTATGCCTCAGCTTCCTCTTTTGTAAAAGAGAAAAATCCTTTATTCTTCGATGATTTCTAGAAAACAATTATTGACTATATAACTCAACTGACAGATCTAATCTGCTGTTACTCTTTGTTCCTGAACAGTATGAGTGTGTTTGATATCCCCCATAAGAATGCAAGCTTGTTCTGTTGAATTGAGCTCCTCTAACATTTAAGGAGCATTAGATGGAAACCAATTTACCGTATAGCACTTGACAAATGAAATTTGACCGTATGATCTTGTTCATTAAGGAAAGAAAGAAAAATTAGAAGGGTCATGAGTTAAATCCTCAGGGCTGTTAGAGACTTACCATTTTGTCTCAGAAAAAAAAAATAGTCTCACAAATATCTCATAAAATATCCCTTACAATTCAATTTTTTGAAAGAGTTTTTCATTTAGTTCATTCTTCTCAATGAGGTAGTTAGGTATAAGTCAATGAATGGTGTTGGGCTCTATGGATTTGGTAATCATGTTCCAATTTCTGCTCGGTCATTTCTAATCGACACCTTTGTTACATCTGTTGCTAAAGAAGAGATTTATACATTGTTTGTCATTAGATCAATGATCATTACAAGCAATCAGCCTGAAGAGTTATAAAAGCCCACGTTATTTTTCTTTAGGCATAAAACAGTCAGTCAGCTTCAAGTCAGAGCTGGGTAAATTATTCATTTTAATACTGTTGATTTAGGCCCACCCGAAGAGATGGCCTTGATGATGTACAATAAAACTGGTGTGATTAAATGTTTCTCTCATCTAAGATCTTCCTGCAGTTTTTAGGTTTTTTGTGTACCATGAGCTCAATAATCGGTATGCATCAAAAGAATAGGCTGGGGGCTGGGCGTGGTGGTTCACGCCTCTAATCCCAGCACTTTGGGAGGCTGAGGCGGGCGGATCACGAGGTCAAGAGATCGAGACCAACCTGGCCAACATGGTGAAACCCCGTCTCTACTAAAAAGTACAAAAATTAGCTGGGCGTACTGTGGTCTCAGCTACTCGGGAGGCTGAGGCAGGAGAATTGCTTGAACTCAGGAGGTGAAAGTTGCAATGAGCCGAGATTGTGCCAGTGCACTCCAGCCTGATAACAGCGAGACTCTGTCTTAAAAAAAAAAAAAAAGAATAGACTGGGTCATAAATAGCAGTCATTAATTGAAGCTGCCTTTACACTTATTGTGCAATTTCTCATCTCCATAATTTAGAAAATATGTATTTTTAAATCAGATGTGACGTTTTATTGCAATTTATAGAACTATTTAATATTAAGCTTTAAAATATTAAATATAATGCTTTCCGGAGTAACACTTGTCTTGCCATCTTTGAGCCACATATTAACATATTTTTAGCTGCAGATAAAATTAGTCTGTGCCAATATTAGTATATTTTAGACGACATCTATTAATCATAGCCCTTAGACCAAGATGGCTGTGACCTGGTTAATTATTAAAATGTTGACCCAATGTGGACAACTTGGCAAAAGTCTTATGCTTTTTTCTTTCCTGCAGTCAGAATTAAATCATTGATCCCAGAAGAAAGGGACGACCACAGTGCTGCAGAACACCGGAACTGCGAGACGTTATGGGATCAGTTTTAGCTTGATTTCCTCACAGCCCCCTTAAGCACACTTTATAAGGTACTCACAACTATATTTTGCTTCCCAAACTCCTCAGGCTAATATGTCTTTGCTATGCTGTGTCCTCTGCTAGGCATGACTGCCTCTGTTTCCTCTTCTAACTCTGAGTCATTAAAGTTGCAAAGCTCAGCTCCAGCAATATGCCTTCCAAAATGTTTTCTCGACATTTATTTCAACTTCCCAGTTCTATGTTTCCATTGCATAGCTCAATAGTAAGCACCTATCATCATTTATATGTTTGATCTACTAGAATGCTAGCTTCTGGACCACAGATCTCATGAATTATTTAAATCTTAACTGGGCTTGGTGGCTCACACCTGTAATCCCAGTATTTTGGGAAGCCCAGGTGGGCAGATCACTTGAGGCCAGGAGTTCTAGACCAGCCTGGCCAGCAAGGTGAAACCTGTCTCTAGTAAAAATACAAAAATTAGCCAAATGTGGTGGCACATGCCTTGAATCCCGGCTACTCGGGAGGCTGAGGCAAGAGCATTTCTTGAACTCAGGAGGTGGAAGTTGGCAGTGAGCTGAGATAGTGCCACTGTACTCTAGCTTGGGCTACTGAGTGAGACTCTGTCCCCTTCCCCCCCCCCCCAAAAAAAAACAAAAAACAGAAAATAAATCTTTACTATCAGTTATTTGGCATGGCATAAACTTAATAAATATTTACTGAATGATATTTGTTGAGTGAATGGGTGAATATCATAGAACTATGACTTAAACTACTACATGTATTGGGAATATTAATTGCTAGCATGTATGGAACACTTTGTGTGCCAGGCACTGTTCTTTGCATTATATGTTGTAACTCATTGATAGTGTGCAAAAGTCCTGAGAAATACTGTTATCCCATTTCACAGATGAGGAAGCGGAGACACCAGAAGACAAAGTAACTTTCCCAGTGTCACTCGGCCAGTCAGAGGTGGCACCCAGCATTGAAATCCAGAACAAATAAACAATACCACCATATTGTTACCTTTTGTCCTATACATTTCTAATGGCAATAAAGAAAACAAATTGAAAACAAAATTCTTCCTTCCTGCTCTTGCTTATTCCTAACGGCTGTTCTTTTTAGTTCATGTAGAAAGTAAAGTAGTAACATGTTTTTGTATTTATTGTAGCTTTAGTAATTTCAGCTTGTAAAGTTGCTTTGGAAGCCTTACTGTTTAAATATTAATTAACGAGATGAAATCTTCCAAGCAACTGTTGTCAGAGAAAGACCAACATTAGTTAGATTTTTACCTACTGACAAGTTAAAAAGAAGATTATAGTAGCTTTCCTACCTCCTGAAAATCTGTTGATCTTTAAGCCCCTTGTGAGATTCAAAAGAAAAATTTGGCACCCAACTTTAAAGCAGAGATATATAAAGATCAGTAAATAAATGAAAAAGTGATTATATTCTTTATTAAAGATTTACAAAAAATAATCCTTTAACTATGTCATCCTACAATTGTTTTCAAATACAAATGATTTTCCCTGTTTAGATGAATGTATTTAATGGATACAACTCAGTACAGTGATCTTCCTAAAAATGTCCTTTTGTTTCCTTTTCTGAGATTTCTAATGTATTATAAAATAAATTATGACCCAAAAGCTTTTATTAAACTGTGAAAAATTTAAAATTTTCACATTTGTTAAAGAAATAATTTTAAGCACACACATGTGCAATGATTTCTTGTATTTTTCCCCTGATGGTGACAGGGTTTATAAAGATGTCATTTTGTAGCTCACTTTGCTAGTTATAACATTTGGGATGAGTTACTTAAACTGTGCATGATTCCTTTTCTTATATGTAAAATAAAGGTACCAATACGACTTACTTTAAGAAATTAAAATATCTAGAACAGTGCTCATCAAGAGAAAAACTTCAATAAATTGCTATTATTGTTATTATTGGCATTGAGCAAGGTGGTTTCATAAAAGAACAAGCATTTAAGAAAATGACAAACATCATTTAATATGTCAGGTCATCTTGTGTGACCACAGCTATGTGTTAGTCTGCTCTGGTTACCACAAGAGAATACCACAGACTGGGTGGCTGAAGCAACAGAAATTTACTGTCTCACAGTTCTGGAGGCTGGAAGTCCAAGTCAAGCTGCTGGAAGCGTTTGTTTCTAGTGAGGCCTTGCTTTCTGGCTTGCAGATGACCACCTTCCCACTGTTTTCACACAAGCTTTCCTGTGTGAGTGCATTTCTAGTGTCTCCTCCTCTTCTTACGTTAATATTAATATAAGGTCTATTGGATTAAGGCCCTATCATTATGATCTCATTTGATCTAAATTACCTTTTATCCAAATATAGTCACCTTGGGTCTCAGGGGTTCAACATATGAATATAAGGGGATACGATATAGTCCATAACAAGGTAGAACATCATTTGGGGAGATCTTCAATGTCTGAATTTGAAGTTCTTTATATAAAGTCTGGGTCAAACCCCTCTCCTCCTGCAGGCTGCTCAGCCCACTGGAAGGTTTTAAGAGGTCATCTGATTCCCATTTTAAATGAATGCCTTCAGCTCCTGTTTGGAGTTCTACTCATTAATACACTTTTTGTCCTCTGGCCCTGTATCAACATATATTTCCATGGGATTTTCCATGGGTTTTATTTTATTTCTTATAGAACTGCTGGGGAGCTTGATTACTACTTGACACCAGGAAATAAGAGATTCATAAATCAAATAAATAGGGAACAGTGGAACATTTGTCTGAGCATGCCATCAGCCTCAAGCATGTCAAGAATGTTGTTGGAATGTCTTTTCCATCAGAGGAATGTTTCTAGCACTACACATCAGTCCTTCACTTGGGGAAGTGTGAAATTCCTAAGGTTTTAAAAATAACAGAACGATGTAATAGGCTCTCATTGTAACAAATTGAATCTCACCCACAATTATAATAAATAAGATTTATATAATGATGACATTTTGAATTGAGACCAAAGTGTCTCCAACTAAAAAGCAGTAATGACTAATTTCACATTGTGCAGAATAACTCGTTTGTCAGGGAAAACCTAGCTCCTATGCTTAGCATCTCATAGTTCTTTTTAGGATAACTTCCCGGCATCTCTGTTTAGTTATGATGTCAGTTTGTTATTACATGTAATATTAACAGCTCATCACATAAAACGAATAGTGTGCTAATTTTCTGCAAGTGTGCAAGTAAATATTGAATTTTGGTTAACCCTCAGAGCAATGCACTTGAGGAAACTTCCACTTTCCTTTTACAGTCTGCCAATCTTTAAAGCAATTTCCACCATCTCATGTGTTTGTACAAAACCTCAAAGAAACTATCATTTTATTTTATTTTATATGGCTACTTATTCTATTTTTAAGTAAAATTATTTTTTGAGATGGAGTCTTGCTCTGTTGCCAGGCTGGAGTGCAATGGTGTGATTTCGGCTCACTGTGACCTCCACTTCCTGAGTTCAAGGATTCTTCTGCCTCAGCCTCCTGAGTAGCTGGGACTATAGGCATGTGCCACCATGCCCAGCACATTTTTGTATGTGTAGTAGAAATGAGGTGTCACCACATTGACCAGGCTTGTTTCAAACTCCTGACCTCAGGTAATCCACCTGCCTCAGTCTCCCAAGATGCTGGGATTACAGATGTGAGCCACCGCGCTTGGCTATTTTTAAGTACACTTGTGACTTGGATAAGCTAAGTAATCTGCAGGCCTTAATGGTATCTTACAGCCATTAGATCTTCAGGTAGATTAGATAAAACATTAATTGTTACCTATAGGAAGTCCCTGGCTGGCGACATTTTCCTAAGTCCTAAAGAGGCAGATTACCTGAGGTCAGCAGTTTGAGACCAGCCTGGCTAACACAGTGAAATTATATCTCTACTAAAACAAACACACAAAAAATTAGCCAAGCATGGTGGCATGTACCTGTAATCCCAGCTACTCAGGAGGCTGAAGCAGGAGGATTGCTTGAACCTGGTATGTGGAGGTTGCGGTGAGCTGAGATTGTGTCATTGCACTTCAGCTTGGGTGACAAGAGTGAAACTCTGTCTCAAAAAATAAAAAAAGAAAGAAAAGCTATATTAAAACAAGATTTTTTGGCCTGCATTATAAAAACAAAGTAGAGATATCTAAGATGGAGATGGTAGTAACAGACAAAGTATCCCTGCATAGGAATCTAACTCATACAAATATGTGGCTTGAGTATTATTAATGGTTGCTGGTTTTTAACAATTCTTACAGCCTGGAGATTCAAGATATGGGTCCTCTATTTTTTCTTCTTTTTTTCAGATCTGACAGACCCAAGTAAGTAGCAGACAAACCATGCTAGAAAAAAAACAGCCAGCACATTTCTGGCAGCTGGGTTTTATGGTCAAGCCCTGGGGAAAGTGAACCTACATTTGTCTCCAAGAAAAGATGAGTAGGCCATCAGGGGAGAAATGTGTGTGAGAAAATCAGGGCAAATGTTGCTGTGTGTGGCTTGGTCTCTCACAGTGGAGTCTTAGTTTTTCTCTTTGGCTCACACTTAAATGACGACCATCTCAGGAAAAAACTGTCTCACACTACATTTTTCCTCTGCTCTCACACCACCACAACATCATCAACACAGAAGACTTCTGTGACCAAAGGTGTGGGGGTTTGTCCCCACACACCAAGCAGTGGGTCCTCCAATTCAGTTCCGATACTATCTATCCAGGCATGGTGTCAGATCTCACAGATTGAGGGCTCAGTCCCACAAGACCAGCCGCTCCTTCCTCTCAGTCACCAGTCCAGGCCTCCAGAAATCCTGACCAACTGGCTTCAAGTTGGGATTCCCACGACCCCTTCTTTGAGTTCAGTTAACTTGCTAGAGCAGCTCACAGAATTTAGGGAAACACTTCCTTATGTTTACCCATTATTACAAGGCTATTTTAAAGGATACAAATAAACAGCCAGATGAAGAGATATGTATAGTGAGGACTGGAAGGGTCCCAAGCTCAGGAGCTTCTGTCCCAGTGGACTTGGGGCATGCCACCCTCCCGCCAAGTGGATGAGTTCTTTACCTTCCTGATGCCGCCATGAGTTCAGCTCTCCAGAAGCTCCCTGAACTCTGTTCTTTGGGCCTTTTATGGAGACATTGCTGGTTATCTATCATTGAAGCATGAATGATCATGTGTAAATGTAATTGGACAAAAAGGATCTGATCTAAATCCAGCAAGACCTGTCCATTCAGATTCTTCCTGGCCTCCCTGTGCGGTATTCCCTTCCCCATAATATGTGGCAGGACCCTCTCTGGGATGAGGGTCTTATGACCCACAATCAGATGAGAATCTTGCCTTGGGCAGGTGAAAGGAGGAGAAGAGAAAGTCAGAGAGAAACATTGTGCTTCTAAAGCCTAAAATGACCCCAAGATTGTATGTAACAAAACTGTAATAGTGGAAAATGGAAAATGAGAGTTATGAACTAGGAACTGTGAGTAAAAATCTATATGTGTATATATGATCATAATGTCACATAACAAACCCGGCAGTGACGGTAAACTTTCGTGGTTGTTGTTGAGCTTTCTGGTCTCCTGTACCTTCCACCTCCCCTATTTAATAACTGGATCTTTGATCCAGCCTCAACCTTAAAGTTACCTTCTCCAAGAAATCACTCACCTTCCCAGAATTTGGGATCAGTGTTTTTATGACACAATAGATGGAAAATAACACATACACTATATGATAATCTTTGGGAAAAAAAGAAGTTTGACCAAGTAGGGAGATTGTCTGGCTTTGGAAAGCTATCACAAGTTGGCAATTGTCAGAGAGTGACTTGGCTATCTGGCTCTATCTACCTTTCAGACGGGTTTAGGTGAACTGGAGACGGATTCAACAGTAAGGTTTATTCTTACATAGGCATGCCTGGATCAGCCAAATCTTATTAGCATACAGGAAGGGCAAATATCCATGATTGCATTAGGCAAATCCTACCTTTTCTCTGTTGGAATGCCATCAATTTAAACTTTCTAAGCTAAGCATTGCCTAATCATATTTAAGCATGTATTTCTACATATTTCTTCACACATTCATTATGTTTTTAGTTTATTCATTTACTAAATGTTTGCAATGTAAAGGTGTCAAATGTATTTAATGATGATTTAAGAACATGTATACTCATTTTGCAGAGGAGATAGGGGCTTGGAAAGGTTAAATGGCTTTCTCCAAGTCACATTGCTGATTTATGCTAGAGAAGAGACCAGAATTAATATGTTTGTGCATTTCCCAGTAAATTCTTACTTAGCTGTCATTTTTAAATTCAGATGTTATATAATTCCACAATATTTAAGAGTATTGAGTGCCTCGTGGATACTAGGTTTCATTCAATACATGTCTAATTTCTGAGATTGAGAAAAACGCACACAGAGAATAGCAAGGAAGAGGAACGGAAGCTGATGGGGTCTTGATGACATCCCTGTGTCCTGAGCCCACCCTGGTGACATGAAACTCCAGTTTCTTGTCATGCAAGACAATTACATGTCTTTGTTTTTTCATTTAAATCAATAGTTTGCCATTCCCTTATTTGCAACAAAAAGTTTCTAACTAATAGAGTAAAATAGTAAAGATAATACAATGACAAAGTAATATAAAAGTTTTTTTTAAAGCCTTCAACTTAAACAAATTTACAAAAAAAAAGTCATTAAAAAGTGGGCAAAGGACATGGACATACACTCTCAAGAGAAGACATACATGTGGCCAACAAACATATGCAAAAAGCTCAATGTCACTGATCATTAGAGAAATACAAATAAAACCACAGTGAGATACCATCTCATGCCAGTCAGAATAGCTATCACCAAAAAGTCAAAAAACAACAGATGCTGGTGACATTGTGGAGAAAAAAAAGAACACTTTTACATTGATGGTAGGATTGTAAATTAGTTCAGTCATTGTGGAAGACGGTGTGGTGGTATCTCAAATACCTAAAGGCAGAAATACCATTTGACCCAGCAATCCCATTACTGGATATATACCCAAAGGAATACAATTATTCTATTATAAAGATGTATGCACTTATATATTCATTGCAGTACTATTCACAGTAGCAAAGACATGGAATCAACCTAAATGCCCATCACTGATAGACTGGACAAAGAAAATGTGGTATATATACAACATGGAATACTATGCAGTTATAAAAAGGAACAAGGTCACATCTTTTACAGAGACATCAATAAAGTTGGAAGCCATTATCCTCAGCAAACCAACACAGGAACAGAAAACCAAACATCACATGTTCTCACTTATAAGTGGGAGGTGAATGATAAGAATACATGGACACAGGGAGGGGAACAATGCACACTGAGGGCAGAGGGGTTGCGGGGAGGGAGAGCATCAGGAAGAATAGCTAATGGATACTGCACTAAATACCTAGATGATGGAATGATCTGTGCAGCAAGCCACCATGGCACACATTTACCCATGTCACAAACCACATCCTGCACATGTACCCTTGAACTTAAAAGTTGAAGAGAAAAAAAGCCTTCAAAAAAACCCATGTTGAACATATTTCAGTTTGTAAGAGTCATGTGTGAGGAGGCTGTTTTGTACTTACACAGTGTGGTTCACTTCCAGAAATGCTAGGAAACTCTTGTTATAAGATTATTCACTTTATAACACAGGGTCAAGTAGAGGTACTTTCAAAACAGTTTGTACAGGGACGATGGTGCTCGGGTCATGGTCTGCAGATGCTTTCCATGAGAATGTAAAATTCAGACTGTGCCTGGGAGAGCAGCACATGATATGAATGGCTTGGGTTTCTTACTTCCCAGTATGAGAGAAGTGGTGCAAGAGAAAATTTGAATTTTTTTCCCATATCAGAAACACCTTTGTGGACATCTGATTTCAACAATTCATAGCTATTAGGCTTGTGTCATAAAGTTTTTATAGGGTAAAATAAGATGTGACACTGTCTATCTTCACTCTCTAATGATCAGTGATGTTGAGCTTTTTTCATATGTTTCCTGGCCACATGTATGTGTTCTTTTGAAAAGTGTCTGTTCATGTTCTATTGCCACTAATGAGAGCTAATATTTGCAGCCTTTACTATTTTCTGTGCACTGTGTAAAGTGCTTTTCATGTCTTTCTCTAGTAGAGCCTCATAACCTTGTTAGATAGGATGCTTATCATCCCTCTTTTTATATATGAAGAACCTGTGGGTTGGTGTAGTGAAATAACTGGTGTAATACCATTAAACTAGCAAGTAGAAGAACCAGGATTTGAGCATAAGCAGGGTGACAGTCTCTATACTCTTCTGTCGACTGCAATAAAATTATAAGCATTTTATATTACTTGCACATCAAATAGATCATTTCCCTCAGTGCTGGTTGTGAAGTTTCTTATCCTTGAAAGAAGATAGAAGCCACTTTGATTATGATTAAGATGAGAGATGAGGTGAAAGCAGGAACGTTGTGTAGAATAGCTGAGGTTTTGCTTCTGTCTCCTCCCTATATGCTATCATGGGCACGTGTGCAAGCTTGGGTTAAAGGGAAAAGGAATTGAGAGGAGAAATTGAAGTGATCCTTCTCCTTGTCACCCATTAACGTTTGGTCATGTGGGAAGTAGAGCAAATGAAATCTTTAGGATCAGATAAATCTGAGTTTAAATTCTATTCTGCCATTTTTCTGGCTCAGGCTTGGTTTCCCTATGTTCAAAGCTATGGGCCTAATGCCAACTTTATAATGTAATTGAGGGGAGTTGTATATGTTTGTGATTGTCTGTGTATTTACCAAGCCAAATGCTTGGCACAGAGGTGAAAAAATAAGCAATCATTATAGCTGTTATATGTATGATTATATAATAGTTCTAATAATACAATTGTTTTCTATGAGCAGCTATTATTACCTTGCTAACTAGTTTATTTTCTCATTTTGCCTTTCTAATGTCACCTGGCTGCTCTGGCTCTTAATGACCTCTCTAGGAGTTCAGTTATTTTTCTTTTCATTTTCAGCTGAGAAGATTTATTAACTGTATCATTATGGTTTGAATTAAAAATATTTTAATCAAGGTGCTTCTAAGGTCAACCAATTTATATTTCTAGCATGCTCCTATTTTCTCTTTAATATTACCACCTTTTCTTAAAATGTGGCTAAGAGAAAAGGCTATGAGGTCCGTATAAGCTGAGGAACATAGTCCCTATCACAGAAAGGGACTGATTTTTCTGCTTGTTACAGGTGGTTTAGAGAAATATTGCGTAGGTTAGTGTGGTTTTAAAATGGTGTACTTATACACAAAGGACTAGACCAAAGTATGGCTTAAGGAAACTTCTATCTTAAAATTCATTATTACTGTCAATTTGGATAACTCTGCTCATGGTCGATGATGGCTCCCATCTCATTAGATATGTTTCAACAATTAAATAAGATAACACATAGATAGTACCAAGCCTAAAACCTAGAATTTAGTAAATGCTATTAAATGCTAACAATTACCAGTATTGCTTTCTCTGTTATGGAACTACAAGCATAGCTTTGCAAACAGTAATGATAAGTGACAGGCAAATTAATACAGATTGTTTTTCTTCTGCACCAGTTATTAAACTATTGGATTTCTCAGCTTTAAACTCTCCCTATTAGGTTTTGCTTTGTGTTCTGGAGAAAACCATACTTCTTTGTCAGCTATCTCCTTTTAGACTTTGACAATAGTTGAACTTACAAGGAGTTTGGAAGGTAGGAGGAGGCATGGATCTCCTTCAGGGGACTCTCAGAGCTCTTCAAGTAGAGGGCATCTTCCCTAGTAACAGGGAGTGAGTGTTTTCTGCTCTTAACTGCTGTCCTTATTGGGGTCATCTTTGAAATAGCATTTCTCACTGACGTCAAAAGTAGATTCCAAAAGCTGCAATTGGTCCCCATTTATAGCTTATCCACATGCTAGAAATAGCCTCCTGAGGCCTCTTCAACTTTATTAAAGCCAGCTAATCTAGGTCTTAACTCCATGGGGGTCCCTTTTTTGAACCCCTGATGTGTTAGTACCAACTAGCAGGGACCCCTCCATCAGAATTCTAGGTCCAGGCTCTGCAAGACTCTTCTCTATACTTCTAAATTTTAATAATACTACCTTCATCCCACTAGTTCCTGAACCCTAAAGGAGACAGTTGTTCTCTCCAGCAAATACCTGTGTGAATCCAGTGTCCCTCTTTTGTCTTTCATTTCTGTAATCTTTATTTTCTCATGCTTTATAATACATTTTTCCATTAAAATAATGAGTGGATTTTTTTTTCCCCTGACAGGACCTAGACTAATAAGTGATCCTATATTCTGCTTAGGGCACCATGCCTGGATAGCAAATATTGCATGCCTAGAAAAGCCTTTTACTATGTGTAAGCTAATATCAAATTGTGGACTTAAGATTATAGAATATTATTTAAAAGTTAGATATATCTTTCTAATAATTGTGGATGTGCACCCTCTCTTTTTAAGATCTATACTGACGTGTGTGTGTGTGTGTGTGTGTGTGTGTACATATATCTTAAGATTATATATTATCTACCACTTAGAACCCTGCGATTTGAAGGAAAATTCTATTAGGTTATAGTGTCCATGAATATTCTTGGATTAGAGGAAGGTTTATGCTATTTATCTGAAAATGTCAAGAAAGTAAAAATGAATTTTGTTTTTCCTACAAAATATTTGACTTAAACTTTAGCATGTAACTTTAAATGAACATGTGGATTGTTAGTGACTTGGGGGCCTGTTTTTCACTTTTATTTGCACATTTTTTAAAGCTTATCTTTCTCTTCCACCCCTCTGCCCCCACCTACGTTTAATCTACAGTCACACTTTTTTTTTCTTTTTAAACACATTCCTTTTATGGATTCTTGTGTAGTTAGAAACTAAAGATTTAATACTAATCTGGAAACTGTAACCAAAGTAACAATTTCAGCATTTCAAATAAAAGCACAGCAAATGTTGGAAAAACATTAAGGAGAAGGGGAGCCAGAAGTTAACCATGTTGAGAATGACTGATCTCAACACAATCGAATTGACTTCTCTTCTCATAAAGTTCAAATAAAGCCTAATAACATACTAGCTTAAGACTACCATACCTACTGCATTGAGTATCTATATACAAACACACATACATATATATATATATATATACACATAGACTATACATATATATATACAAACATATATATATATATACACACACACGTAAATATATTCAAAAAAATTGAAGAAATTGTATAGATACAGAAGCAGTGCTTTCCCAAACTAAATCAATATGCAGATATATACATACAATATGCAGATATATACATACATATATGTGTGTGTGTGTGTGTACATTATTGTGTGTATTTATTAATATCTGTATATGTATAGTCATGCTTACTTATAGAAGTAGTCAGAAAACTACAAATGAATCTCTCAAGATGAGCCAACTGGAAGATACAAATTGACTTTTTCTATCTCATGGGTAAAAATAATTTAGGAATAGACTGGGTCTTTCCACTTAACTTGATCTGTTGAGATATGAATTGAATCTGATAATATTTGAAAAATGTTTACAAGTAAATTTAGTGGAAAGTATCAAGGTTTATTAAAGGAAATGAAAGCTATAATAGTAATCACTTTAGTTAAGAAAATATGTTTGCACTCAAGTCGGCACTAACTGAGTTATAATTGTAATGGGAAACATAAATTTCTTCTTATGTGAAATACCTCAGTTTTAATTTAGGGCAGAGCCAAACAAAATTAATTACAACTACTTGGCAGTATATGCAAAGCCACATTCTATGCTTTCTGTAGACACTATAAAGAATTACTATTACTTGGCTCCTTCCTGAGTACCTTCTTAAGATATTTGAGTTTACTAGTTAAATTTATGGTATAGCTTCCAAAATCATTTGTCAATTTACTGAACTTATTAGTGTACTTGTATGTTTCCTAGTATAGATTAGAGAATTCACTGAGAGGTTCATTGCCTTATTCTTTTTGTATTAGTAAGATGTTTCCAAAAGAAGCAGCATTTTCCAGTAGAAAGTTGGGTTTCAGTCATTAATATGGTTTGTCTCTGTGTCCCCACCCAAATCTCCTCTTGAACTGTAATATGAATTGTCATCCCCAGGTGTTGAGGGAGGGACCTGGTGGGAGGTGATTGGATCATGGGAGTGGTTTCCTCCATGACAGTGAGTGAATTCTCAGGAGATCTGGTGGTTTTATAAAAGGTTGTTTCCCCTGACCTCTCTTCTGCAGCCTTGTGAAGAACATATGTATTTCTCCTTTGCCTTCTGCCATGATTATAAGTTTTGTGAGGACTTCCCAGCCATGCAGAACTATGAGCCAATTAAATCTCTTTCCTTTATAAATTACCCAGTCTTGAATAATTCTTTATAGCAGTGGGAAAACAGACTAATACAGTCATATTTCCCCCAAAAGAAGATATGTAACAGAATTGTTATGGGTCGTAAATGACATGATTCTCTAGAACATAATCTCCATGAGGACAGAAATTTTTGTCTGCACTTTATTCCAACAGCCTAGGACAGTGCCTGGAACATAATAGGTGCTCAATAAATAGTTAGAGGCTGGGCACAGTGGCTCACGCCTGTAATACCAGAACTTCGAGAGGCCAAGGCAGGCAGATTACTTGAGGCCAGGAGTTCCAGATCAGCCTGTCCAACATGGCGAAACCTTGTCTCTATGAAAAATACCAAATTAGCCGGGCATGTTGGTGTATGCTCGTAATCTCAGCTACTCGAGAGGCTGAGGCATGAGAATTGCTTGAACTCAGGAGGCAGAGGTTGCAGTGAGCTGAGATGGTGCCACTGCGCTCTGGCCTGGGCAACAGAATAAGACTCTGTCTCAAAAAAAATTAAATAATAAATAAATAAATCATTATGAAGTAAATGAATAATAGTTTTAAAACCACATTGTAAACTGCAAAGCTCTGTGAAAATATTATTATTCACCGGTATGGTTTGGCTCTGTGTCCCCACCTAATTTTCATCTTGTAGCTCCCATAATTCCCACTTGTTGTGGGAAGGACCAGGGAGAAGATGATTGAATCATGGGGGTGGGTCTTTACCATGTTGTTCACATGTTAGTGAATGGGTCTCATGAGATCTGATGGTTTTAAAAATGGGAGCTTCTCTGCATAAGCTCTCTCTTTGCCTGCTGCCATCAATGTGAGATGTGACTTGTTCCTTCTCGCCTTCCACTGTGATTGTGAGGCCTCCCCAGCCATGTGGAAGTATAAGTCCAATAAACCTCTTTCTTTTGTAAATTGTCCTGTCTTGGGTATGTTTTTATAAGCAGTGTGAAAGTGGACTACACATCCACTAATATACTATGATGTCAAACCTGTTATCAAGTGTTATTGACACTCAATAGATAATCCCTGTCCTTTATTATAAAATAAATCCCACCTTGGATTTATTTGGTTTTGTGTCCTGCTTGGCTATATAAGCATTTTGCTACAAAGAAGAATTTAAGTACAGAAGGAGTGCTTTCCCAAACAAAATCACATTAAAGTAAAAAAGGGTAGTAGTGTGTATGTATGGTTGTATCTCTGTATATGTAAGTCTCTCATTTGTGAGTGTATCTGTATGTATTACTACTACTTTGATGATTAGTCTCTCACATATAGGTGAGATGCTAGTTTGTGAGACTCTTAGAACTGAAGGACCAGCCAAATATATAGGACTTTACTTTGCCAAGTCTTAATTCAGCACTTTCCAAGACCACCTATCATAGAAAGTTTAAAACAGAGAAGGGAAAACAGGAAAGAAAACAACACTAAAAAAGATTTGTGCATTAGGTAGAACTGCTTTCTATAAATCTTGAGATAATAAAACAAATTACAAGATGAATTCACTTAGTCTTCTGTTTTTATGGCTTGGCATGAGCTGAGTCTTCTATCTTCTCAAGTTCCTACATGAGACACACGGTATTTGTGTGGAACACCAAACTACTTCAGAGTTTATGAATCCTCCTTTGTACTTCTTGTAGAAGCTATATATTTCCTAACTCTATGAGTGGGAGGCTCTTCTTTCCTTATTCAATCTCATTCTATATAACTCTATCTAGAAGCCCAATATACTACTTTGCAGGCAGCTATGAGCAACATCCCTGTGGATGTAATGGCTGTATTTTTTCATTAAAAAAATTTTTTTTAAACCATCTCCCCTTGTAAATCAGCACTCTTTGTCATGGTCTTCCAACACGCTTATGAATACCAGGTGGTCCACTTTAATATGAGATTTAAAGATAATTTGAAGATGAGAATGTTTACTACTCTGCCTGAAAAAAAGAAAAGGATCTGCAAACCAACTAGGATTGCTCACTACACTTATTGTTGTGAGGGTTCATTGTGTTCCACAAAAGAGAAACACATTTAAATTAGTTCAAGTCAAGAAAAGGAAGCATGTGAAAAGAAAATGGGGAACATCATAGAATCCACAAGCAGGTAGTACAGGCAGAAGTACTCTTGAGTCTGGAGAATTAACAATCAAGCTATTTTCATTCATTTTCTTGCTCTTTCTTCGCTTTCCACCTCACTCTTTTCTTCTTTTCTTTTCTCTTTCTTTTTCCCTTCAACAAGTATTTATTGAAATCCTATCACCTCTTTAAGAAGCAAGGGAAACATCAGTGAACAAATCAAACTAAACAATTCCTTCTCTGTGGATTCTATAATCATTGTGTGTGTGTGTGTGTGTGTGTGTGTGTGTGTGCGCGCGCACGTGCATGTGCGAGTATGGAAACAGTAAACAAACACATATAATATATGATACTAAGTGATGACATATCATATGTTGGTTACCGATAGAATCTATAGAGAAAAATAAGACATGAATGGGGTCCCAGAAAGCAAAAGCAATTGCAATTAAGTAGCCAGTAATTACAGTCTCACACCTCTATTTTTCAGTCATGATTTCCCCAGCATTTGCATTTGCTTTCTCTCGATCCATGTCACTCTTCCTACTTTCTCTCCTCAACTCCAGCTGAGTCCGTGTGTTCTGTGGACTCATCTTGTGTCCACTTGGTCAAATTTCACAGGGTCTTTTAACTCAAGTGCCCACGATTAACTACAATAACTTTGGTTTCTCTTAGTACCAATCCCTAAGAGGCTCTTAGGGCTTCAACTGGATTCTGTTTGGACAAAACACTTCCTAGAAAGGCATCGGTCCGTAGGATACTGTTGAACCAATGGATGAAATCTCTTGGTTATATATTTTGACTCCATTGCGTGGATTTATCTACTGAGTCTTGAGAACTTCAAGATAGAATATAGTTGGCTTTCTGTATCCATGGGTTCTTCATCCGTGGACACAACCAACTGCAGATAAAAAATATTTTTTAAAAATTGTGTCTGTACTAAACACGTACAGACCCTTTTTTCTTGTTATAATTCCCTATACGATGGAGTATAACAACTATTTGCATATCATTTACATTTATTATGTATAATAAGTAATTGAGAGATGCTTAAAGTATATGGGAGGATGTGCATAGGTTATATGCAAATATTGGCCACTTTACATCAGTGACTTGAGCATCTGCAGATTTTCCTATTTGCAGGGGTCCTGGAACCAATCCTCCAGGGATGCGAAGGGACGACTATACTCTACTTTGGATCTCTACTCTACTTTGACCTATGTAGACTTTACTATTCTGGAGAAATGGATTAAAGACAAGTATCCAATTTCCTCTTTCTTAGAAGAGGCCAAGATAAAAAGTCAAGATTCACATTTCTTTTTTGGTAGGCAAAGAATTATAGATGGAAGAAATAATATTTTGAAATATCAGTATATAATATTTCCTGAAATTATCTGCTACTGTTTTGAATATATATATATTAGGTAGAAATATCAAAGAAATAAAAGATCAAAACTCAGTTTTTAAAATGTTTAAAATATAATTTGAAAATACTATAGAGACAATTTTTATGAAAGAAAATTTTTGTTTTGGTTTGAAAGTCTGAATTATTGAATATTAAAAACCATGAGCGTGATGACGAGAGTTCGTTTTTTGTTTTTTGTTTTTTTTGAGACAGAGTTTCGCTCTATCTCCAGGCTGGAGTGCAGGGGCGCGATCCCGGCTCACTGCAACTTCCATTTTCCGGTTTCAAGCAATTCTCCTGCCTCAGCCTCCCGAGTAGCTGGGACTACAGGCACGCATCACCATGCTCAGCTAATTTTTTGTACTTTTAGTAGAGACGGGGTTTCACCATGTTGGCCAGGACGGTCTCGATCTCCTGACCTTGTGATCCGCCCGCCTCCGCCTCCCAAAGTGCTGGGATTACAGGGGTGAGCCACCGCGCCCGGCCCGACGAGAGTTTTAAGTAACAGACTGGAGACAAACTTTCTTTCTGTTTTCCCAATTACAGAAGAGACACTACATATTTGGGTTGGGCGAGAAGGTGAGTGTCGTCAAGGAGAGCAGTTGAGTGAAGTGGTTATGTAGATACCTGAGAAAGGGCTCCAAGCTCTGCTATCCCTCTCTGGACCACATCTCAGATTGATGGTTGAGAACCAGAACTAACCAGTCATCTATGGGTCAGTGCTTTACTTTCCTGGATGGAATGTGGGAGGCGAAAGCTTGTTAGACTCCACTGCCTTCATCTCCTGTCCTTCCGGAGTGATGTGGCAGCCACAAGTAGAAAGTGTGGTCTGTTCAATCTAGGCAGACTGAATAGCCCTTTAATGGTCTTCAAGTTTTCATTCACCAGACTTGTAACCAGAAAGTGGAATGGGAGAGCATCCAGAAGTTTCTTGTGGTTTCCCACCATGCTGAGAGATATGAAAGTGATTGAGAAATGGCCACAGGAGCAAAAGATGCTTCATGGTAGTGATGCCCGTGACTCAGGGTTACCTCTGAAATGTCAACCACTGATACCACAGTAAACTGGATGCCTGGCTGGGGTGAGATGAGAGGTGCTAAGACAGGAAACCCGACAGGGTGGTACATACCTCGGTATCTGAAGGACTGTACAGGTGGGACGGGTCCAGGACCTGGACACTGTGAAAAATTCATGGAATTAGAATCAATACAGGGAAATATGAGCAAGAGCAAAATCTGGAGCTAAATGAGTTTACCAAGAACTGACGTCAGGTTAGGATTTTTGATAAGAGAAGCAGTGACAATTCCAGGAAAGAAATCAAGAAACAGAAAAATAAAACTACATTCTTGGCACATCTGAGCCTGTGGCCTGGGAGGTTCATGCCCAACACACATGTCTAATGCTACACCAGCTTCACTTTAGAAAGAAAGCTTTCGCTATCATTTTATCTAGGGTGATTCATCACATTTCTCTGACAAATAGTACGTGTTTGATAATCTCCAGCACATGGCCCCCAAATAAATGGAGAAAACCCATATTTCTCTTCAGCTTGATTAATTTGGAGAATTTTGTTTTCTATAAAATCATTCTGATTATATATCCCAAGTTATTGTAAACAGCTGTTTCAGTGTCTTAGCCTCTGAGCCTTCACTGCTGATTTCCACATTACCTCTGTTTCATATGTCTATAATTTACTCTGATGGGATGTTCAGTGCTTAAAAAAAAATGTGCTTGCTCCTTCTTACTTCCACCATCGTAACTCTGCATTCTTATTTCAGCTTTAATTTGTACACAGCTAGAATACACCTGCCTGACCAGATGCATGAATTAGCTACTTCACATGAAAATTTTGAAATGCTGCATCCATGTCAAAACGCTGGAATAAGCATTTAAGGATTCTATCCTCACACCATGCCACCAAACTCACAAAAGCAGAGAGAGAGAATGCCATGCTCCTTTTCCAGTAATTATTCTGGACAAGACCATGAATGGCCAGCAGGATATGTTGAGAATGGAAAACAAATGGTTTCCAAATTTCTAAAGCACAGTGTACAAAGCATGGAGAAGCAAAGAAAGCCTGCTCTCCATTCCCATATTTTCCCCCTTTTATTCCTGCCAGGCATTTCCTTTGTTCTATTTTCTATCTCACTGAGATTAAAGTGCTGATCTCCCCCTTTTTGAAAATGATGTCACCTTTTTTTTTTTTTTTTTTGCCTTGGCAGAGAGCAAGTTCATTACAAATCTGCTGTGTGACTGATGGCTTTGAAGAGATAAGGCAGAGGGGAAAACACATTTTGGAAAGGTATGAAACTCAAGAGACAGGTTGACAATTAAACAGGCAGTCAGAGAGATGAAGAAGGATAAGGAGAAATAGATGCAGGGGTAAACATCTTTTCCATATTCTCTTTTATAGCTACTGAAAAACTTTTTATTTCATGATAGTTTTATCTGGAAGTAATGCCATAGACTAAAATTCATTTCATGTGTTTTTCGGTGTGATCCATGCACTTTTGATGACATTATTTCAGGCAGGTCATCATAGATGTATTTGATGTTCAGGGTAGGGAAGATATTTCCTTTTGCTGTTAGAAAAGGTAAAAGAGTTTGGTACTGAATTTGGTTTACTATAATTGCTGATCTTGGATGATGTGGCAGTGTATATAAGAAACATTTCAGATGTAAAAGCAGATTGAAAGTGTAATGCACATTCTAATGTCATGCATATTATTTACAATTATTAGTGACAGATGCAGAGGCTGGGAATCTCAGAATCGTTTGTCCCCCAGGTTTAATCATACTGGAGGTAGTGGACCATATACATGGTTTGCATAGGCTAATTTACTGAAGTGTTTGACATCTAGAAATCAGATACACGCACAGAAACACACACACACACACACTCCCCTAAAGCTGTATTTTCACCACAAAGGATCTTGTGTAAATGACTTCGTCATATATATATATCTAAATGGATGTTAAAAAGTCCTTACCTTGCTGGGCATGGTGGTGCAAGCCTGTAATCCCAGCACTTTTGGAGGCCCAGGCGGGCGGATCACTTGTGGCCAGGAGTTCCAGACCAGATCAGCCAACATGGCAAAATCCCGTGCCAACAAAAAATACAAAAATTAGCTGGGCATGTTGGCACATGCTTATAACCCTAGCAACTGGGAGGCTGAGAAATGGGAATCGCTTGAACCCAGGAGGCAGAAGTTGCAGTGAGCCGAGATCGTGCCGCGGCACTCCAGCCTAGGCAAAAAAGTGAGTCTCCGTCTCAAAAAATAAAATAAAATAAAAAATAAAGGGGAAAAAAGCCCTTGTCTTTCCCATGGATGGATATTTCTGTACAGATGAAAAGTTTTTTTAAAATTGCTTCTGGGTTATGATGGAAGTAGGATGCTTTAGAGAAGTAAGTAGTGGATAAGGAAACAGAGGAGGGGCCCCAGAGACAAATGTTTGACAGGCTCCAGCACATCTGAAGAGAACCCCAGCGATTCCTTCTCATCTTCGGTGGCTCTTCTGCTCCTTTCCATCACCATCACTCACCTCCCGCCATTGCTTTTATGTCATAACAGAAATATGTATGATTGCATCCCACGTGTCTGAGAGGAGGGTGTGTAGGTGGTAGACGTGCTTGTTCCTCCCAGCCCTGAGGCCCGAAACATACTGCATGAATTTTACTTTCAGTTTCCCATTGGTCTTGAGGAAACCCTTAGAAGCAACATGTGCTATGCTGCTATTCCTCTGTCCATCCCTCCCCAGCATCTTCCTGGGCTCCTGCTGACTCCAGAATAAAATCCCAGCGACTCAGGTCTCCACCTCGTGGTTCCTGCCAATCTCTCCACTCTTGCTTCTTTCTGGCCATTTTCTTTTCTTTCTGTTTTTGAGACGGAGTCTTGCTCTTGCTGCCCAGGCTGGAGTGCAATGGTGTGGTCTTGGCTCACCGCAACCTCCACCTCCCTGGTTCAAGTGATTCTCCTGCATCAGCCTCTGGAGTCGCTGGGATTACAGACATGTGCCGCCATGCTCAGTTAATTTCGTATTTTCAGTAGAGATGGGGTTTTTCTCTGTTAGTCAGGCTGGTCTCGAACTCCTGATCTCAGGTGATTTCGCCCGCCTCAGTCTCCTAAAGTGCTGGGATTACAGGTATGAGCCTCTGCGTCCGGCTGCTTCTGGCCATTTTCATTACACATTGACTTGAGTCCTAATGAAATGTCTGGTTCTTAAAAGCACTTGGCTGTTTCATTCCTTTGAGCACACTCTTTCTTCTGACTGAGATGCCTTCTTGGCTTTTCACCATCTAACAAACATCTATCTCCATTTCCCTCTAGTCTTGGGTACAAGTATGACATCCTCTGTGAAATTTTTCATGTACTCAGAAAGAATTGCTCACTCTTTTCTTCTGGCAACACCTTACCTTCTACTCCTACTTTGAGTTTAGTATCTTTATTGAAGTTTTAAAAATTTATGTGTCATGGTCTAGGTGATTGGGTAAATCCCGCATCTATAAACCTGACCAGCTAAAGGCTAGTGATCACTTTATAAACATTTGGTGAATAAATGGATATATACATCCTGGTGTTTGAATTCAAGTTAAAGGATTTCAGGACTGCATATCTGCTTTCTCAGTAAAGGATGTACACTTTTCCTTAGAAAATAAAACCCCAAAGAGACAATGAGTTCATACAAATTCATACAAGATTTAAAATAAAAAGGAACCAGACAGAAAGGTGTTGTGGAATGGCATGCCTTATGATAAAAGCAATGCAGTTTCTTGTCATTTCTTTCACAGTTCCTTGTTCATGAACATTAACGTTATGACACAGAAGCAACTGGTCCCTCCAAAATCTACCCTACCATTCTGATTCTGTTTTTAAGCACAAATGAAATACTTTAAGGCAAAGCAAAAGTGGTAATTAAAATGTCTTTAATACGTGCAAATGGATGCATCATTCCAGAATTGGAAGTTACTATCCTCTTGAGAGTCTAGAAAGCCCCTTATGACTTGTGCCTTTCTTTTTGTCTGTTTCTTTTTAATTTTTTTTCCCCAGTAATGGCTGGAGTGGCTGAGTTAGGTTTGAGTCTGAAGCAGATGGTGTTTGAAACCCAGTGAGGCACGGGACCGTTCTCTCCCACTTGGGCAGGTGTGTTACAGCGTTGAACCAGTGACGAGGTGAATGCAAGGAGTATGGATAATAGGAAGTTAGCATCCATCTACTTTAAAAATTTCACATGTTTCTTATTGATTCAAAGTCAGCTTATCTAAATGTTTAACACTTTTTGATTCTCTCAGCTTACGTTAGTACCAGAATCAGCACATCAATGACAAGTATCACATGTGATATTGCAGAAGCTAAGGGCTTTCTACCATTCTGAAAAATTAGAGGGATAATAGAAGTCTCAGTGCTGCTGGAGCAATGATAATTATTTGATGATCCATGCATCAGAATAATTTAGGCATTTAGTGAGTGCCGTGTATTTTTTTATGACTAGCATTTCTTTTAACATGAGCCATTTTGAGGGGTGGTAGGTATTGAAATTCTCATTTGAGGTATAGAAAATAATTTCAAAGTGTAGCATTAAGGTGAAGAAGGGGTCAGGTGTCATGGTCCTGATACCATGCTAATTTACTTCATCAAACAGACTTCATAAATATCTGGTGGAACATTGAGGCCACAGAAATATTGATGAAGACATTTTTCTATAAAGAATAATAAAGTCTTCACTACTTTATTATCAGACACGCAAGATGTCTGACTGAATTTGGACACTTCGTAAATGCTTTATCAGAACTCACTATACCTTTCCCAATTTCTCAATTTTTATCATTATTCTAGGTGTGTGCATATCTGATTTTATCATTATTCTAGGTGTGTGCATATCTGATTTAAAGAAACTGGTTATATATGCAAGCACTTCTCTTATTTTCTTAGAGAAAAAAATTAATTTCGAGCTTTTTTTTTTTTATGGAGTTTTGCTCTGTTGCCCAGGCTGGAGTGTGATGATCTCGGCTGACTGCAACCTCCGCCTCCTGGGTTCAAGTAATTCTCCTATCTCAGCCTCCCAAGTAGCTGGCATTACAGGCACCCACCACTATTCCCAGTTAATTTTTTGTATTTTTAGTAGAGACGGGGTTTCACCATGTTGGCAGGCTTGTCTTGAACGCCTGACCTCAGGTGTTCTGCCCGCCGCAGCCTCCCAAAGTGCTGAGATTACAGGCGTGAGTCACCGCGCTCATCCTCAAGCTTTTTTTCTTTTTTTTTTTAACGGTATTATTGGTATGTAAAAGAGGAATGCCACCCACTCTTGCTCTCAGAAGATATTTTAAGAAATCTGCTTAGTGGGTTCATTGTGGAGCAAAGCAGATCCAGAGATGAGGATTCAAGTTCAAGTTGGTGGTTCCTGGAAATGCTGATAATAAAGTAGAATGGGGAGAAGAGAAAGGCCTCAGAAAATCAAGAAAACACCTGTTTCCAAGCAAGTCTTCAATGAGAGATTGCTGTTCCATCCAGATGGTTTCTCCAGGAGCCAAAGCATCATAAGTGGGTCTGCAACATGCCACCTCAATGGAAAGGCAACTGGGGCATTTTACACCCACTCCCAGTCAGTCATCGGCTGAGGGCTGCTCCTGGAGACTCTTTTTCCCCCAGTGCTGCAACACGCAGAGTCAGATCTTATGACTAGGGAAGGGCCTCAGGCAAAGAGAAACAGATATTGCAAGTTGAAAATTAGCCCTACAGGCACTGACATGGTAAGGCTCAAGGGCATATGGTCCTTTACAGTTTTAGCTCCATCTGCTGCAAGCATTCACTCAGTCAGGAATGGCTTGAGTTTCTTAGACACTAATTTCTACTGTGATAATGGTGAAATACCCTCTGTGGAGATTAAACATCAAGCAGGAGTTCCTGCAATATCAATAACAATGCCATCATCATGGCCTCTTAAGCAATTCACAGATGGTTCAAGAGTGTTAATCACAAACCATCAGACAGAGACTCTGGAAAGCACCTTACTCTTGGGCAATACCCCATAGGCATTCATACAACCAGTCTTAAAAATTTATGGCTGGGCTCTGTGGCTCACACCTGTAATCCCTGCACTTTGGGAGACCGAGGAAGGTGGATCACCTGAGATCAGGAGTTTGAGACCAGCCTGACCAACATGATGAAACCCCATCTCTACTAAAAATACAAAAAATTAGCCAGGCGTGGTGATGGGCACCTGTAATCCCAGCTACTTGGGAGGCTGCGGCAGAAGAATCGTTTGAACTTGGGAGGTGGAGGTTGCAGTGAGCCAAGATCACACCACTGCACTCCAATCTGGACAACAAGAGTAAAACTCCAGCTCAAAAAACAAAACAAAACGACAACAACAGCAAAATTCATCAATGGCAATTTAATTATTGCAAGGTCTTGTAATTCATGTTGATGAATATCTAATAGGTGTTTCATGCATATTTGTGGAATGAGTCATTATCATTACTGTTATCACTAGTATTATGACTCTTGTTGCAGATTCATACCATGCAACTCTTACTCTGGAGAGCATGAATGTACTCCCCAGGCCAAGTTGTGATTGCTTGCTCTGAATTTACCTGCAGAGTTGCTAGGAAGTCTGCATCTTGCACTCTGCTGACTGTGCTAAGAAGATTTATAGGAGGCTGATAAATAGCACTTATATCACAACAGACTCTTTACATTTCTGCCATGCTGGAATGAAATTTCCTGGCCAGAGCCTTTTCTAAGGCTATTTTTTATGTCAAACTGCAGTCTGTCTGGAGGTGGTGTTGAAGACGGTTATGAATATTACAGAGCCAGCGAGGCAATTCATTAGCAAAGAATTTCTGTGAAAATGAGTATAAAGGGAGGGGTCTTGGCTCTTCAGTACAAGCAGAAAATCCCCATGATGAGGCTGGTTTCACTGGCAAATTTAAATGTAACCTATTACAGACAAAATGGCTGTTAGCTGCTTACTACCTTCAATAATTTCACAATTTCAGTTTCCCTTAGTCCTGTTGTCTTATCTCTTCATATTTATGTTGTTATATATACGTCTTCATAAGCCATGCTGGATTTTTTTTGGAAATAAACAATAGTTAGTCGATCTGAGAACCTGTGATGTCAAACGTAAAGATTCAAAGATACTTAGGAGAAAGCAAGATTTGTTATCTATGATCTTTACTTTCTTCTCTTTTAAAGATGGATTAATATCTAGCTTATGGAGTCAAAGAAACACGTAACACTTTTTAATGGGAACCAAAGTGGTTGTTTTGTACACAATGCTTTACAGTAATTCTTAAGTAGATTTCCACTTCTTTTCTTTTATAGATTTGCTACAGAATTTTAGCGTCATGACCCAATGAGCCAAGGTAGTTTTGTTGTTTGTACTGGTAACAGGAGAAAGCAGGCAAGGGTGAAAGAGTGCTTCCATCTTTTTTCCTGTGTTCTTTTTTCGTCGTTTATTATTCAGTTTTTGTTTTGTTTTGAGGGGAGTCTGAAACTCTTCTGTTACCCTTGTCCCTGAAAGGCAAAGAAAGGTCGGGATAGCCATAGTGGTAGCAGAACAAGTAGATTCTAGAAAGGGGCTGTATATTTCATTGAAACATTCTTAATTCCTAGTGACAAAGAAAGAAATGAGAGAAACACTTTAAATGTAGGCTCTAGTGCTCAGTTCTCAAGTCTAAGTCTTTAACAGAAATGCCTGAACCAGTTCATCAAAAACAAAGATTAATAATATTTTGAATATCAAGATTGGATAGGAAACAATATTTATAGCACTCTTTTAAAAGAACCATGTGACAAATTCAACTGATTAGGAATTGTAATTGAATGGAAGAGAGAACTATTTCCATTGACTATATTCTATCAGTGACCTAAATGGTAAATGAAATCTTCAAAAAAAAAAAATCCACTTGTTTATTTATCCATTCATTCTTTTTTGTAAGTTGATCGAATGGGGCACTCAAATTTGTCAGCATTGGTTTAAGAAGTTTCATCTGTAAAATTATCTATTTAAGAGAATGTTACATTTCTCTTCTATTCATATTTCTGAAATTGGTCACCTATGGAAAGCTTCAATTTTTCAGTAGAATTCTTATTTATTATCAAACACAGCTTTTGGGAGGAAAGCAACACTTTTTTTTTACAAACTCAATTTGTTTGCATATAAAATATAATGTGAAAATTAATATTGTACTTGTGTCTGCAATACTGTGAACATATTGGGATCTTATTTTGACTAATTGTACTTCTTAACTTATCCTATAATCAAACATTTAGCTGAGATGTAGTTTTGCTTTGCACTTTCTTTTAAAGTAGAGGTGTGAGTTTTTCTGTTTTGGCAGTGTTCCATATTGTGCAATAGGATTGTATTTTCTTTTAAAAAGTCTGCTTCAAAACTAACTTTCACTTTCTTGTGTAGAGTTCATATTTACTCTGGAGAGATTTGTAAATCAGAATGAGATGACAGCTTTACAAAGAGTCATGGAATTCTTTGAGATTAAAAATAACAATTGGATATTACATATATTAAAGGTTGCAAATTATAGCCCATGCCAAATCTGCCCTGAGGCCTCTTTCTGTATGTAATTCAGGCTAAGAATAGTTTTATATTTTTAAATTATTTGAAAAAAATAATATTTTATGATACATAAAAATTATATGGAATTAATTTTCAGTGTCCATAAATAACATTTTATTTGAATACAGCTGCACTGATTTATTTACATATTGTTTAAGACTTTTGTGCTACAACACAAAAAAACTTGAGTAGTTATGATGGAGACCATATGGCCAGCGAAGCCTTAAATATTAATTATCTGGGACTTTACAGAGAAATTTACTGACCTTGGTCTTGCTCTTTTTCTCTTTTCTTCTTATATATAGTTATAAATAAGTAGGTAGATTTATGATCTATTTATCTACATATATATATTATCTACCTATGATCTAGCTATATCTACATCTATAACACATAGCTATATCTATCTACATATCTATGACTTATCTGCATCTTTTTCTATAATATCTATCAAAGATAAGGAGAAAAGGACATTCAATCAAGAAATATAATTGCCATTTAATCTCAAATGTGTTTGGACATATTTGTACTAAAACGAAGTACAAAATTTATAGCAATCAATATCTTGTCCTCATTTATTCTTCATGTAAAAATAGCACACAAATTAAGAAAGAAGATCCATCCCATTTCATATGAACACATTTTTAGCCCGACTTCATTAACATAGATGTACCACCTCCAGGCAGAGATGAAGTTTACACTATTAGGCAGACACTTAAGTGAAAATAAACTCCTTTTCAACGTGTTATTTTTCCAGCTACCATGTCTTTGGCTCACACAGACTCATAAAAAGCTTTAAATTTACTACATGTCTAAAAGGATACAGTTTGTGCAGTCGGTAACTGTCACATTCTATATAGACATTGGTGAAATATATTCACAAAGCAAATCAGTTATCCTCTCCTTTGCCCAGAGATGGAAAATCATTTGATCTCATAAAACCTTCTGATTTTATTTTATAGTTTTATAGCTAAAAATATGAAGCTGAATAGTGACTTGGGTGGTATTTGTTGCTTTTAAAATGCCCTTCCTCTAATTTTAATGTCAGCATAGCAAATGGACAACCACTGTTGTTTGTTGCATGATTATAATTACTTTCTTAAACTAGGAAAACCTACTTCAGAGAACTTGTGTGCGAGTTTTTGTGCGTGTGTGTATGGGTGGGTCTGTACAAAATAAAAATACAGTATTAAATTCACATATAGTTTGGACTGTAAATTGTGAAGAGGCAAAACTTTTATTATTTTTTTTCTAAATTAATATCACTAAAGACCTGTATATATTAATACTTTAAGTGAATGGTGCTTTCCAAGTACAATTAATAATAAAACTTACTTAGATTTGAAAAATAATTTTTTGACTACGTAATTCAGGTGAATATCAAGGTTATCCAATCAGTGGAGACATTTAACCATCATTCAATTATTTTAACTACAATGATGTTACAGAGTTTGAAAGGCAAGTGCACATTAAATTTCTGCTAAAATAAACATTTCCCATTTCTTATTCTGAAATCACCTTGTAGGCAGGCTTCTATAATAACAAGGACTCTTTGAAATCATTATTTGCTCAGTGTGCTATTAATAATAATCTTTTCATGTTGAATGAATTGAAGACGAAGATCTACTCTTTAGCTCTGACAGTGAAGTGTAATCTTTCAGGAATTTGAGGAAGAGGCAAGAAAGGAAACGTGGGGATTTACATTTCTGAACAGTGCTGATCCTGAGAAGGCAGCATGGGCAGAGCCTCCATGTGAAGTCAGAATTGTCCTTCCTGTCTACACAGTTAGTTCAACCAATCTCACTGGGCGGACTGTGCATTGTCTTTATTTCATCACCGTTTCCCTCCACTCACTACTCTTCCTCTCTACCCACAAACACTGCAGAACATTCTTTATTTGAATACAATGAAACTGACCTCTGTCTGTCCCTAACTTTGGATAAAGTCGTTTACCAGTAAGGAAGGGATAGCTATCAGAAGGGATAGCTATCAGAAGGGATAGCTTCTGAATGCTGTCGGAAATACTTTCTGTTATACAAAACAACCCATTGGAATATTATTCTTGAATGAAAAATGGGTTATACATTTCTTCTTACAATAAGATGAATTCCTCTAGAAAGTAATTTTGTTGGAAAAATATTAAGAAACACTATCATTTGAATTTTCACAGCATCTCATAGTGTCCTGCAAAACCTAAAACATATTCCCTTATTTTCTTTTAAAAACAATTTAAAAAAGAGCAAGTGTCTTTGCAAAACAGAAGAAAGTGTTGATTTAAACATACAAAAAAATTACTGCCTTTTTAAACTTCTTGGATACATGTGTTTTAATAGTATATTTGTTTACATCATCAAATTCTTTCTATCTTTGCTGTATTGGTTTTTTAAAGGTAGACCCTAAATATTATTCCTACTAAGTTTCTGAAATATACAAATTATATTTTCTGTCCTGAACTATTAGAATAACCTATCATGTGACCGTATGAACACGAGCCACATTGTAGTTTAAAATGCTTTGGAATTGAGAGTTTTCAATTCTTACTTGTAGCTGGGTAACGAAGTCTTTAGGCTGGTTAGGGCTAAAAGCACCACACACTTTGAAGATAAATTAGTTTCATTTTTATTTTTATTACTATATTGCCAGCTTCTCTTTCAAATTACATTTTTAATAAATTTGATCTATAGCCCTTTTGAAGGGTGAAAGCCCATAAACAGATCTTTCTGCTTTAATTGCCTTTATAAAGCACTTACTCAAAAGGGCAGTTTTTCTTCCCAACTGTACCACCAGTTTTTATAAGTGAACCTGCCTGCCTCTCAGGATAAACTGAAGCTCACTGCTAAAAATGAATCTTGTACGGTGGGGCGTTAATATAGTCACACAAATTTTTATTGCAACAAAAAGGAAAATAATTGCCTTTTCAAGGAGGCTGTATGACAATCACCGGTAACATTTATACTCCAATTTGTTTATAATAACATATGTATTATACTCTACAATCATGGCCCCATTGTCAGATCACTGCTGTTTGTGACTTGCAGGCAGTTAAAAAACCACACCCTTTGTCATAGAGCAACAGGCTTGAGCAAGTTTTCTACTGGGCACGGAGCCACATGAATCCACGTATCTTTCCCTTCTCTGTGTGTGTGTACTCTCCTCCCTGGGTGATCTCATTTAGAGTCATGAACTTGCATTCCATCTACACGCCCATGCCTCTGTCCTATGGATCTCTACTCCCATCTCCCCCTGAATTCAGGCTTGCTCCACCTACTGGCTGTTCACTTTGACTGACGCTCAAGTTCAGCATATTGAAAGAAGAACTCCTAAGTCTTCTTGCAACCTGTCTTCCCCATCTCAGTCCCTAGTGTCAGCATTTCCTACTTGGGCCCAAAACCTTGTAGAAATCTGTGACTCCTCTTTATCTTCCACCTTCCTCATCTGTTAGCAACTCCAATGGTCTCTAACTGCATAATACAAACATGTACACAGAGAATCTGACCACGTCTCAACATCTATTTTGTGAATACGCCAGCTAAGCCACCATCTTCTCTTGCCAGGACTGTAGCATACGATGGACGGGTTTCTGTGGCTCCGTTAATTCTCTAAACACTGGCTATAGCGATATTTTAAAATGTGAATTAGGTAATTTCTCCCTCTTGCTCAAGACTGGCTAATGGTCTCTATGATACTCAGAATGAAGTCCAAGCACCATGTGCTGCAATGGCACATGTGAGGCAATGTTTACCTTATTGCTCATCTCACCCCATGCCCCTCCTTATGCTTTTTGCTCTAGCCATGTCCACTGACCTTCATGTTTTCTGTGAACAAGCCAAGCACACTCCTGCGTCAGGCCTTTGTGCTTTCTCTTCGCTCTGTCTGGAACAGTCTTCCCCAGATTTCTAGATGGCTCACTTTCCTACTTGATTCATCTTTCACCTCCAATGCCAATTCCTCCGGAAGGCCTTTCCTTTCTAATCGAGCATCTTCTGCTCCATCCGTCACTCTGTCATTGTGCCCATACAACATTTTTCTACATAGGTTTTATCACTCTCTGACCTTTTATTATACTTATTTATTTTTCTATTCATTCATGGATTTTTTTCTTGTCTCTCTCAGCAGAATGTGGGCTCCATGAAGGCGGGGAGCTAGCCTTTTTTCTTCCCCACTGGATCCCTTTTGATTCCTGTATCCTTTGAAAAAACAAATAAATCTTCCTACATGAGAATATTTGATTCCACTACTGTGTAGATGACCACTAGGTATGGGATGTGGAAGGTATAAAGTAAACTCAAACACTGAAATATTAGACCCAAGTCAGCAGATGTACTCCCCGCCTCAGTCACGATTTCCTCAGCAATTGCAGGAATGTAGGAGGGAGAAAGGGAGAAGTAGGGAAAGAAGTGTTGAGGTGTTGGCATTCTGGGACGAATACTAAGAAGATGTGGGGCAAAAAAAAATTGCTGTGAACATCTCACTTCCAATGACACATAAGAAAGCAATTGAGTCAAACTGGAAAGTGAAAATCAGAAATTCATGATTTTTTAAAAAAACTTCTGATTTCCCATATAAACTCTGAAGTCATTTCATTTTAGCAGTTGTAAATATCACTAGGAAGCATTTTAACAATGCAGACTTTTGAGCCTCTGGGATTTGGAGCTGCTCTGCAGAGGATTCCAATGTAGGCGGTCCATGCACATGTTTTGAAGAATGAGGACTGGAAGCAATGAGTGCTCCAAACTATTTTATTTCAATAGAGAAAGGAGAAATATTTCCTAACTTCCTTTAGAGGCACAATAAAAAATATTTTTTCCACTTTTTTTCTATGTATGTATGTATGTATTTATGTATTTTTAATTGTATTTAAGTTCCAGGATACATGTGCAGAATGTGCAGGTTTGTTATATAGGCATACATGTGTCATGGTGGTTTGCTGCACCCATCAACCTGTCATCTAGGTTTTAAGTCCTGTATGCATTAGACCTTTGTCCTAATGCTTTCCCTCTCCTCACCCTCCACCCACCAACAGGCCTCAGTGTGTGATGTTCCCCTCCCTGAGTCCATGTGTTCTCATTGTTCAACTGCCACTTATGAGTGAGAACATGTGGTGTTTGGTTTTCTGTTCCTCTGTTTGTTTGCTGAGAATGATGGCTTCTAGTTTCATCCATGTCCTTGCAAAGGACATGAACTCATTCTTTTTCATGGCTGCATAGGATTTCATGTGGATATGTGCCACATTTTCTTTATCCAACCTATCATTGATGGGCATTTGGGTTGGTTCGAGGTCTTTGCTATTGTAAACAGTGCTGCAAAGAACATTCATGTGCATGTGTCTTTATAGTAGAATGATAATTTCCTTATATTTGTCTTATAATCATTAGAAAATACATTATATTTCACTAATATAGAGGCATTAAACCAATTATGGATATCAAGAGATATTCAAATAATCTTTTCAAGCAAAAGAATATGAGTCTTCACTCAGGATGGCTTTGATTGATCTCCCAATGATTTTTCTTGAGGATAGATCCCAATGGCTGGGATAGAATGGGAGAATTTCTCTAGACCAGTCAGAGCCATGGGCTCAAAAGGTAAGCATCACTTTCCTCTTTGGTCATCATAGCTTTTCTTTCTTTCTTTTCTTTCAAATTATGACACTCTGTTTGATCTTTTTCACACCAGAGCTCATCTTTCACATTTGTGGTTCTGTGTTTATTTATACTATTTTTGGTGGTGTTCTTTTTAATCCTTTTAAGTTCAAGGGTACAGGTGCAGGTTCATTACATCGGTAAACCTCAGTCATGGGAGTTTGTTGTTCAGATGATTTTATTACTCAGGTATTATGCCTAGTACCTCTTAGTTATTTTTCCCTGATCTTCTCCTTCCCTCAACCCACCCCACTCAAGTAGGCCCCAGTAAGTGTTGTTACCCTCTATGCGTCCATGTGTTCTCATCATTTAGCTCCCAACTGTAAGTGAGAACATGCAGTATTTGGTTTTCTGTTCCTTCATTAGTTTGCTAAGAATAATGGACTCCAGTTCCACCCACGTCCCTGCAAAGAACATGATCTTGTCCTTTCTAATGACTGTATAGTATACAGTGGTATATAAATACATATATATAAAACAAATGTTATATATATAGGTTTTATATATATATATAAATATATGTTTATATATACCTTTGTATATATTTATATTATTTATATATAACATATGTTATATATATATACATTTATATACATATGTTTTATATAAATATATATATAACATTTCCTTTATCTAGTTTATCACTGATGTACATTAGGTTGATTCCATGTCTTTGCTATTGTGAATAGTGCTACAATGAACATATGCTTGCATATGTCTTTATAATAGAACAATTTATATTCCTTTGGGTATATACCCAAAATGGGATTGCTGGGTCAAATGGTATTTCTGTCTGTAGGTCTTTGAGGAATTGCTGCACTGTCTTCCACAATGGTTGAAGTGATTTATACTCCCACCAACTGTGTATGAGCATCCCTTTTTTTCTCCACAGCCTTGTCATCATCTGTTAATTTTTGACTTTTTAGTAATAGCCAATCTGGTTATTAATTTTCCATGTAATTTGTATGATTTTTGAGTGAATTTCTTACTCTTGAGTTCTAAACTGATTGTGCTGTGGTCTGAGAGATTGTTTATTATTTCAATTCTTTTGTATTTGCTAAGGAGTGTTTGACTTCTGATTATATGTTCAATTTTAAAGTAAGTCTCATGTGGCAATGAGAAGAATGTATATTCTGTTGTTTTAGGGTAAAAAGTTCTGTAGATATTGCTCAGGTTTATTTGATCCAGAGTTGAGTTCAGGTCTTGAATATCTTTTTTAGTTTTCTGTCTCAATGATCTGTCTAATACTGTCAGTGAGATGTAAATGTCTACCACTATTATTATGTTGGAGTCTAAGTCTGTTTTAAGGTCTCTAAAAACTTGCTTTATGACTCTGGGTGCTCTGTGTTGATTGCATACATATTTAGAATAGTTAGTTCTTCTTGTTTAATTGAACTCTTTACCAATATGCAGTGCCCTTTTTGGTCTTTTTTGATCTTTGTTGGTTTAAAGTATGTTTTGTCAGAAACTAGGATTGTAACTCCTGCTTTTTTTCTATTTTCCATTTACTTGGTAGATTTTCCTTCAACCTTTTATTTTGAGCCTGTGTGTGTCATTGCACGTGAGGTGAGTCTCTTGAAGACAACAAGACAATGGGGCTTGGTTGTTTATCCAGCTTGCTACTCTGTGTCTTTTAATTGAGACATTTAGCCAATTTACATTTAAGATTAATATTGTCATGTGTAAAATTGATCCTGTCATCATGATGTTAGCTGGACATTTTGCAAACTTGTTTATGTGGTTGCTTTATAATGTCACTGATCTGTGTACTTCAGTGTGTTTTTATAGTGGCTGGTAACGGTCTCTCTTTTCCATATTTTAGAGCTTTCTTCAGGAGCTCTTGTAAGACAGATCTAGTGGTAATAATTTTCCTCAGCATTTGCTTGTCTGAAAAATATCTTATTTCTTCTTTGCTTATGAAGCTTAGCTTGGCCAGATATGAAATTCTGGGTTGGAATTTCTTTTCTTTAAAAATATTGACTACTGGCCCTCAATCTCTTCTGGACTATAGGGTTTCTGCTGAGAGGTCTACTGTTTGTCTGTTGGGCTTCCCTTTATAGGTGACTGGCCTTTCTCTCTAGTTAACCTTAACATTTTTTCTGTCATTTAGATCTGGGAGAATCTATGTGTCTTAGGGAATATCTTACTGGGGTTCTCTACATTTCCTGAACTTGAATGTTGGCCTGTCTAGCTAGGTTGGGGACATTCTCATGAATGATATCCTGAAACATGTTTTCTAAATTGCTGCCATTCTCTCTATCCCTTTTAAGGAACACTAATCAGCTGCAGATTTAGTCTCTTTACATAATCTCATATTTCTCAGAGATTTTCTACATTTCTTTTCATTCTTTCTTCTTAATTCTTATCTGTCTATCTTATTTCAGATAGACAGTTTTCAATCTCCAAGAATCTTTTCTCCCCTTGGTCTATTATGCTATTAATATTTGTGATTGCATTATGAAATTCTTGTATTGTGTTTTTCAGCTCCATCTGGTTGGTTACATTTTTCTCTATACTGTTTATTTTGTTTGTCAGCTCCTTAAAGATTTTATCATAATTTTAAGCTTCCTTACAACATGCTTCTTAAGCTCAGTGAAGTTCATTTTTAACCATATTCTGAATTCTACTTCTATCATTTTGGCCATCTCAGCCTCAGCTCAGTTCCAAACCCTTGCTGGAGAGGTGATGTGATCATTTGGAGAAAAGAGGGCATGCTGGCTTTTTGAGTTTTCAGCTTTCTTGTGCTGATTCTTTCTTACCTTTGTGGACTTACCTACCTTCAATCTCTCAGGTTGCCGACCTTTTGTTTTTTCCATTTAACAATCTGGCCACTTTTCTGTTGGGCTACTGTGGTTTTCTGGTGGTCTGCTGCAGTCTCCAGTCACTTCAGATTCTCTAGTACCAGGAGGTATCACCAGTGAAGGATGCTAAGCAGCAAAGATGGCAGGCCACCTCTTTCTCTGGGAGCTCTGTCCCAGGTAGGTACAAAGCCATTGCTGACTTGAACACACCTGTAGGTGGTGTCAACACAGAGACCCTTGCTGGGAGGTCTTACCCAGGCAAAAAGAACACAATCAGAGATGCACTTAAAGAAGCATTTTGGCCATGTTTTTGTAGAGCAGCTGCACTACGCTGGGGTACCACTACTGCCCCTGGTCAGCTTGGGCTCTCCAAAACTTGGAGGCTGAAACAGCTAAGTTGCCTAAACAGCAAAGATATTGGGCCATCCCTCTTTCAGGAAGCTCTGTCTCAGGAAGTTTTCAAACCTCTGTTGGCTGAAAAACACTGGAGAGGGTGGTTGGAGCCTCCAGTTGGGAGGTCCTGCCCAGTGAGGGAGAACAGATCAGGGACCTGCTTAAAGAAGCAGCCTGGACACATCTTGGTAGAATAGCTGTGCTGTGCTGAGGGTTGGATTGAACTCCCCAAAGCCCACAGGCTGGAACAGCTGAGTAGCCCAAACAGTAAAGACAGAGACCCAGCCGTCCCCCCAGGAACTCTGTCCCAGGTAGGCACAATACTGTTGCGGGTGGCTGGCTGGAATTCCAAGCCAGTGAGTCTTATCCTATGGGGCACCACTGAAGTAGAGCCTGCAGACCTTTGTCACTCAGCCTCCTGGACTCAGCCCTCTTTCTAGGACTGTGTATAAACGTCCAACCTCCTGCCTTGCCAGAGTTGCAGTTACTTTTGTTGGGAAGCCCAGAACCAGAGTATGTAAAGCTCCTGGGTTTCCACATATACCTTAGCAGCTGCTCTGCCAAGATTCCATGTAGCTCTGTGTGTCAGACTGAAGGTCCTGGTGAAGTGGGTACTTGAGGTGGAATCTCCTGACCCAAGGGTTGCAAAGATCAAGGGGAGAAGCATGGTTTCCTGGGGTCACAGATTCATTTTCCATTTCCTTGGACAAAGGGGGTTCCCTTGGCTCCATGTGGCTCCTGAGTGAGTCATTGCTCTGCTTTGCTTTTCTGCATTTTCCCTTGGTAGAACTGTTTTCCTTATCAGTCTCAATGTGAATACCTGAATGTTTCAGTTGAAGTTGTTGTATTTACTTACCATTTTTTTTTTTTTGAGACAAAGTCTTTCTCTGTAACCCAGAGCTAGAGTGCAGTGGTGTAGTGTGGTGATCTTGGCTCACTGCAACCTCTGCCTCCCAGGTCCTGGTTCAAGCAATTCTCTTGCCTCAGCTTCTCAAGCAGCTGAGATTACAGGCACGTGCCACCTTGCCCTGCTAATCTTTGCATTTTTAGTAGGGACGGGGTTTCGCCATGTTGGACAGGCTGGTCTTGAACTCCTGACCTTGTGATCTGCCCGTCTCAGCCTCCCAAAGTGCTGGGATAATAGGTGTGAGCCACCACACCCTGCCACTTTTCTCTTTCATTCCTCTCTGTGAGAGTCACACACTGTAGCTGCTTCTGATCGGCCATCTCTGCCCCAGACTTCCTTTTTAATACTTCAAATTAGCCTTATGCATGCTTTTATAGGAAAGAAGGGCCCCCAATGTATCTAAGTTATTTTATAAAAATTCTGAATTTAAGACTATGGGTATTGCTAATTAGTTCTTCTATTTCAGAGATGTAAGCTGTCCAGCAATGAAGAGTTCTGTGTGAAAACCCAGAGGAGGCAGTGGTACGAGAGAGTATGAGAAAGGCAGAAAAGAAAAATATGTATATTTGAGCACTGTTTGCAAAGTTAAAATCATTGTTTGGGTAAACAAAAGTTCCTTATATGTTCAATGGTTCACTCTTTAGATGATCTTATTTTTCTGGTGTGGAGTGACAAATTAAAATGTGTTATGATGATAGAGAGAAAAAATAATTCTGAGGAAGGAAAGGTTTGTACCTTCTCTCTCTCTTATGAAAGTACGTATAGCTTTAGGAAATTGACTTTTGCTGCCACCCACTTTTCAGATATTCCCCTCTATCTTTTACTCTCCTCTGTCCTAATTTCCTCACAACCTGCATGTCACCCTCCTCCCCATGCCAGTCTGTTGTCTCTCCTGCTATAATTCATTCTTTACATGGCAATACCTCAGTGACATAAACTCACTTTTTTGCCAAAGGGGTAAACACAACTTCAGCTTCAGCTTTCACCACTGATAGGTCAGAATCACTCATGGGAACTCTGAGGACAGCACTCAGAAACCCTCCTATTACAGCCATTCATGAACAAGAAAGCTAAAGGAGGCCTGACATTCCATTCAATTCCAATTCAGTTTGAAGGCAAATCACCTTTTTGATTGTGGATCTCTTTCAAGCTCCCTAAAGGAGGAATAATTTATTTCATAAACTGAGGAGTTGTGAAGTGAGTGGAAGAGTCTGGGTCTCAACTCTTCCCCTCCTTAAAGAGTCTGGCTTTGGAGAAGCCTCAGGCAAATGTGGATACTTCTTTATTAACTCAACACATCATGAGAGTGTCAGGGATTACTCTTGTTCCTGAGCATGTTAGAGGTAAGCAAAGTAGACAAGGCTCAGGCTCTAATGGAGTATATATTTAGTGGAGAAGTATAGCTCATACAAATAAACACCGACAGACAATAGAAAATCTGGAAATGTAAGTGGTAAAAGAAAAACAGAGAGTGGCTTGCTGGTTACTGAATCTCAATCTTTAATGTGCACACAGATCACCCAGGGATCTTGTTACAATGCAGATTCAGATTCTGTAGTCCTTGGGGGTGGGGTTTGAGATATTGTATTTCTAGTAAGCTTGCTGGTGATGTCAGCACTGCTGGTCCTTGGACCACACTTTTAATAGCGAGTCTTCAGCTACTTACTAGTATTGATTTTAGGTTGTGTAGACATGGGTCGGCCTTTCTGATTCGGTGATGGTTAAGTGGAGAACCCAGATATCGAAGGTATGTGGAGAGAGCATTTCAGGCAAAAGAAGAGGTTATTACAACAGACCTTATGAGCAGGGAGAGATAGGCAGGTCAAAGGAATGGAAAGAAGGCCTTTGAGACTTAAGCATAGTGATTTAAGAGACAGAGTCAAGATCCTGGCATGAAATCTTGGGTAAGGACTTGTATTTTATTTTCAGCATGAAGTGAGACCAAGGCAGAATTGAAACAATGATCTACTTTACATTTTCTAGGCTCATTCTGGGATATGACACAGAGAATGAGTTATGAAGTAGAAGCAAAAAATCCCAGCTAAAGGGCCACTTCAGATGTTCTGGTAAAAAAAGAATGGTGGTAGATAAGATCAATATGATAGAAATGGAGACAGAAAACAGATAGATGGTTTTTGTTTTCACTTGTTGATGATTGGCTATAAGAGTAAAAATTCCTCTTAGTTTCTTAGCTGGAGCTGCTGGATGGTAGACCCATTTACTGATCTCCCCAGGGGACTTGGTGAGAAGCAGATTTCAGAGGGTAAATCAGAAGTTCTAAGTAAAGATGAGAGGGAGAGATATATATTTGAAAATTATCCATATACAAATGGAAATGAATAATATTCAGGGAGAAAAATAGTAACAAAAGAGAACTCAGGCCCTAGCCTTCATTCCCTCTACCATTTAATGTGAAACCAGGATAAGGGGCCCAAACAAATGGGTTGAGATTATATGGTCATTGAGTTAAGATAAAATCCATGAGTGTGTGATGCAGAAACTAAGCAAAAATATGTTTCAAAAAGGAAAATAGTCAATGGAGTTGAATAGTGCTGTGTGACCAAGGGACTTGAAAAAGTGAAGGTAGATTGCTGATGATTGTGCATGTACACATACACACATCACAAGCTATGCAGGGTCAAAGTGATTAGAGATAATGGGTACAAAAATATGAGAAATACCACATCGCAGAACTATTAAGTATCCTGTACAGAGGGCACACTTCTGACAAAGTCTTTCTAACTTTAAAATGTCTGCTTTTTTCACTCTGCCCTCTGATTTGTGATCAAACCAGCACCTTTCATTTTGGATGAGAGAGTCAATTTCATCCAACATACATTGGCTACATCAAAACACAGCCTTTGAGAGAAAGGAAGGCAGGACAGGGAAGTGGGGAGGGGAGGAGGAGGAGATGGGAGGGATAAGGGGAAGACAGAAAGAAAGCAAGAAAAGGAGGAAGGAAGGAAGGAAGGAAAGGAGAGAGGAACGAAGGAAGGAAGGAAGGGAGGGAGGGAGGGAGGGAGGGAGGGAAGGAAAGAAGAAGGACGGAAGGACAGAAGGAAAAAAGGAAGGAAAGAAGGAAAGAAAACTTGAATACAATTCAGGGTTTAAGTTGCACATAGTGTCTTAACTCTACAAATTCAGTGAGCTAATTACTTCTAAGTCTTCTCAATTCCATCTCTCTCCAAGTAAAATCCATGTGCTCCTGTCCTTACTCTGGTAGTTTTTGCAGTAGTCTCATTTATGTCACATGGATCCTGTTCACCTGAAGAATAACCCCAAATCACTCTCTTTTCTTTCATTATTTATCTCCTGTACTCAAAACCTCTGAAAATTTTGAAGATTTTGAAGAAAATAAAAAAATATTTATCTGGAAGTCAGATGTCTTTAAATACTCTCCCTGTTTCAAAACATATCTTATCACAAACATGCATCCAACCTTAGACAAGCCTCTTTTTCCATAATTTTCCCCACCTCCTTGTGTATTCCCACTTCTAGAATTAGATTTTCCTTAATATAGTTCCTTGTCTGGAAATTCCTTCCTCTTCCTATCCAGATATTCAAATTTGACCTTTATTAAAGCTCCACTTTTATGCACCTTTTAAAGCAAGAAGCTTGACCAAACCAAGCCAAAATGTTGTTTTATTTCCTGGAATTCATATAACATACAAATCTCTGCCACATGGCAAGCTAACAATCCTATGCTTCCAGTTAATTTCACCAAAAGATACATTCAAGAAACAGTCATTTGGCACCCATTTAATGCCCACTGCCATATTAGGACCAGAGAGGATATGGAAACTTATTTGCACCCTTTAGAATGTGACATAATTTCTCTCATTAAGACATTTTGAACTACTAAAGTGAAAAGTAGTATTAATTCTAAATTTATAAATGCTGAAGTGTCCAAACTAAATATTATCAAGTATACCCATGTATAGGAAAGAAAGCAAATGCACAGGTAGGCCAGGGAGAGTGAGAGCTGAGAAATTTTCCCCCAGCTCCCCTAGCTTCCTGGATATCTGGCATTGTTTCCCTGCTGATTAGTGAGGTGTCTCTAGGTACATTAATGTGGAAGGTTGGATGTGTTTGACAATAAGTCAATGATTCTTTTTGACACGACTTTAATAGTACTGAAGAAGTGATTGTAAGATGATGCTTTTTAATGGGATATAGATATAAGCGACCTGCTTTTTATGACAAAGGTCAATGGTATTGATAGGTAGTATAGAGAAGATAATTTCCTTGGCATGGTAGAAGACAAGTTACATGATTCATGAAGGTATTTCTCTCTCTTTCTTTTCTTTTTTTTTTTTAATATCTCCCACAAAGAAGAAAGAAAAGCACCCCTGCCAATTCCTTCCTGTTGCCACTTCATCCAAAATAGGGAAGAGGTGATGTCCCACAATGAGCTGCTCAACAATTGATGGCGACCTCTAGCTGGCCAAGGCCTGCAGAATTTGATAATCATATATGGAGTGAGTTTATTTTATTCTGAAGGAAATAGATAAGTGCCACTCCAATGGGACATATAAGCAGTCAAGGAGCAAAGGCTGAGCGGCAGAGACAGGAGGAGGGCAGGCAGCACAGCTGCACTGGAGCGTACATCTCTGTGTCTACATGAAATTACGAGTTGGGCAAAAAATACCAGTCAGCTCTGCAGAATTGTACTTTGTTGTAAGGTCGTGGGCAGGCAGAATGAAGGGAATACTGTGGGTAAAGGGTACTTCTGGAAGCAGTTCCTGCTGGCCTTGGGCTGAACAGGAACTATTGCTTAATCTTGAATCAGACAGAGAGAGCACCATGGACACCTCCAGGCAGTGCCCACAGCCAAGCAATGAAAGTTTCTGCAGAGATTTCTTTGCCACACAGCAGGGTGTTCTTGCACTTTAATGAAGGTTATATTTTATGATAGAGGAAGAGACAGGAAATAGAGAGAAAAGAGTATGGAGAAGGGCAGAGAGAGAGAGTAGACCAGAGAGAGAAGGAAGAGCAGGGTGAGAGAGAAAGAAGAAGGTGTGAGAGTAAAGCATGATGTAAAAGTGAGGGAAAAACAGAATTTACCCATGGTCAGTGTTTTGGGAACTAAACTGTTTCAGTTTTCCTTCCTATCAGAATAGGACTATCTCAGAAGCAACATCAAGGCAGTCTTTCTAGAGAGGACATGGGTCCCAATCTGCCTTCTGCCCTTGGCTCTCTGTTCATCCACTGGGACATTTCAAAGACTTCATTTTGGCTAATCAGTCATGTGTCCACTCCTGGAGTTTTGTTTCAAAGTGGGACATATTTGTCCAGATGAGTTGTACCCTTTCTAGCATCAATCTGCGTACCCGTTTCTGCCACCTTTCCTCTGCAAGCTGCAGATGCCCTGCCCCACAGCAAGCAGTGAGGGGAAATGATGGCAGAGTGCTGGCTGACAGTGGAAGAGTGGTGGTGTGTGCTACAGTGAGCACAAGCCTTTACACTCCTGGGTTTTGCCAGTCATCTAAGTTCATCGTTAGAACTTGGGGAAGGAGACAGTTCTGCCATTGTCCCAAATGACATCAAGGCCTCTCATCCAACTTACTCAATTTTTAGTTCCTTAACATTTTCATTTTAGAAAATAATTGTGTACATTTTAGACAACCATTCCTATGACCAAAATTTAGGCTTTGTCAATAAAACCAAAATTAAGCCAAACCAAATCAAACCAAAAAGCTAACCTGTTCTATGTATAAAATATTAAATTCTAAGACACCTCAGTCTTTTGCCCTTCTGCCTTCCTGTTTGGCTATTTTCCCACTGTATCTAAACTTCAATCTCATTGATGCTCTAGCATCATCACTTATCCAGGTGTTTTTTTTTTTTAATTTTTTTTTTAATCTGTCTCCTGCCTCTTGACATTTGATCGGGCTTCTGTTGTTCAACATAGCAAAATATTATCCATTCAAGAGTCCTTCTTTTCCTATAGCTGATTTCTGAACACTGTTGAAAAAAAATCACTCGATATTATATTAATATTCAGGGTCTCCAGTCACAACTAAGCCCTTTGTGCTACTAGATAAATGTGCCATTTCCAGTATTGTTTGAAAATATCTTTTCTCAAACATTTAATCCCTTCTACTCTAGCCCTGGCTATATATGAAACATCATTGAGAAAAGAGAAGCTATTAGATTAAAACACCATCAACTTTCAACACCTCCCTACAAGATAGCTTTTCAGTCCATCATTCTTTGTATTTGAAAGCATTCCCCTTTCCCATCTCTTGCTAATCCCTAACTGTATACATTTGACCCTATATTTTTAACTATCTTTTGGTCAAGCATGCCTTCTCTTACATTTCTTTGTACTTAAGAGTTGCTCCTGATTCTTTTCCATTGGTATTGAAAGATATTCAGGCTCTCACACCATTTAAAACAAAAAACACTAAAAGAAACCTTTCCTCTTTTCACAGTACCACATCTTTTCTCTTTATAGCTATGAAAAGAGTTGTCACGGTTCTTCATCTCAAAGTTACTATTTAACGTAGTGCCCTTGGTCTCTATTCCCGCCATTTTATGGAATAACCCTTGTCAATGATCCTAATGGCATTGTCATTGCTGAATCTATCATTTACTTTCTGATCATTTTCTTCCTATTATCTCCATAGGCTTCCAATTTGACAATCATTCTGTTCCAGAAATTTCTCATGCCCTAGGCTTCTGTAAACTCAAGCTGCATGCGTCTCCCATCACCCCTTCTGCCTGCTTTTGTTCAGACTTCTTTGCTCTTTCCTTCCTTCACACAGCCTGTAAACACTAACATTTCTCAGGTCCAAACTCCTCCAACTTCCCCTTCTTCAATAGATCTCAGCTTGGAAATCATTCCCATTGGGGATCTTCCCAGGCCTTCACAAATAGGGTTGTATTTCTTCTAATGTAACTTTCCAAAGAACCTCAAGCCAATTTCCTATTTGCATTTATTTCTAATCTTGTCATTGCTAATTTACAGGATGTTATCCCCGTGGTACTACAAACTCCTTGGAAAAAAAAAAGATTTGTTCTTGTAACTTCAACCCTGAACTTCATGCTGGCAAACTTTTGTCACATTACAAATATTTTTTGAATAAATTTTGACTGTAGCTGAGGAGACTGGTTTTCTGAAAATTTCCAGACTATTGGGTATAATGTGGGATACTTGAAAACCAGTATATTAATGGGTACACTATGGCTGGTAAGTTTAATTAGACAGCTCTAAACCACCAAAATTTATTTTCATCTCTGTACAGTGATTGCTATGTGATTCTCAATAGACAACTCAAGGCTCCTATGTTTTTTTTTTTTTAAAACTTGTGTTCTATTTATTCAAATAATTAACTACTTTGCTCAATTCTTCTTAAAGGACTTAAGGAAAGAGTTATTAATTATGTATGTAGTCATGTTAGGGTTTTATAGTTACCACGTATTTCTGGAAAAAAGTGTGTCTGGATATACATGTCTGTATCTACACAAAATTATACCTAAGTTGATTAGAATTTTGGTTAATAAAAAGGTAGCAATTACAAATAAGGGTGAGGCTGAAAATATAGCACACATGAGGTTCTATTCCACAGCAAACAAAGTAAACAAGTTTATAAGTTATATTTTTTCTTTCCTTATAAATACTCCCAAACTTAATTGTTATTGGCCTAGTTTCTACTCTGATAAAAATAATGATGGCTAATCTTTACTTGAATTTTTACCACTATATTTTACCTAAAATATCTTGCCCTTCATTTCAGGAGACTAGCTTCAATTAACACTTTAATTTGCTAAGAAATTTTAAGCACAAGTCGAGAGGGCTCATATTTTCTTTAAGAATTGAACTATTCTTAACAATGTTCCTAAAGAATCAAACTATTCTTAAAAATGCATGATTGGAAGTAAATCACTCCCCAGCAATTGCATAGCATTTCACAGGTTTAAATAAAATATTGGTTGGCTGCTTATTTGTTATTTTCATCCCCATTCCTTCCTGTCTCCATTGTTAAGCACAGTTATTGGCATAAAAGAGGTTTTTAATACCCATTTTTAGACTGTATTTTAGCCTGGGCAATAAAACAAGAATCCCACTCTCTCTTCCTCTTTCTCTTCCTCTTTCTCTCTTTCATTCTTTTTTTTCTTTCTTTTGCTGTTTCTTTCTTTCTCCTTTTCTCTCTTTTTCTTAAAAAAAAAAAAAAAAAAACGACACAATCAAGGAGCCATGTCAATTAACGGGCAAAACAACCAGCCAGTAACAAAATGGCAGGATCAAATTCAAACATAACAGTATTATTATTGAATGTAAATGGCCTAAACACCCTAATCAAGAGACACAGACTGGCAAACTGGATAAAAAGTCAAGACCCATCAATGTGCTGTATTCAGGAAACCCATCTCACATGTAAACACTCACATAGACTCAAAATAAAGGGATGGAAGAAGATCTACCAAGCAAATGGAGGGCAAAAAAAAAAAGAAAAGCAGAGGTAGCAATCCTAGTCTCTGATAAAATGGACTTTAAACCAACAAAGACAAAAGAGACAAAGAAGGGCATTATATAACAGTAAAAGGATCAATGCAACAAGAAAAGCTAACTATCCTAAATATTTATGCACCCAATGCAGGAGCACCCAGATACATAAAGCAGGTTCTTAAAGACCTACGAAGAGACTTAGGCTCCCACACAATAACAGTGGGAGACTTTAACACTCCACTGACAATATTGGACAGATCAGTGAGACAGAAAGTCAACAAGGATATCCAGGACTTGAACGCAGATTTGGACCAAGCAGACTTAATAGACATTTACAGGACATTCTACCCCAAATCCACAGAATACACATTCTTCTCAGCACCACCTTGCACTTACTCCAGAATTGACCACATCATTGGAAGTAAATCACTCCTCAGCAAATACAAAAGAATGGAAATCACAACAAACAGTCTCTCAGACCACAGCGCAATCAAATTAGAACTGAGGATTAAGAAAAGCACTCAGTACTGCACAATCACATGGAAACTGAACAACTGGCCCTTGAATGACCAATGGCTAAACAATGAAATGAAGACAGAAATAAAGATGTTCTTTGGAACCAATGAGAATGAAGACACAATGTATCAGATCCTATGGGACACATTTAAAGCAGTGTCTAGAGGGAAATTTATAGCAATAAATGCTCACATGAGAAACAAGGAAAGATCTAAAATCGACACCCTATCATCAAAATTGAAAAAGCTAGAGGAGCAAGATCAAAAAAACTCAAAAGCAAGCAGAAGACAAGAAATAACTAAGATCAGAGCAGAACTGAAGGAGATAGAGACACAAAAAACTCTTCAAAAAAATCAATAAATCTAGGAGCTGGTTTTTGGAAAAGATCAACAAAATAGACTGATAGCTAGACTAATAAAAAATAATGAGAGAAGAATCAAACAGATGCAATAAAAAATGATAAAGGGAAGATCACAACCGAATCCTCAGAAATACAAACTACCATGAAAGATTACTACAAACAACTCTATGCACATAAACCAGTAAATCTGGAAGAAATGGATAAATTCCTAGACACTTACACACTCCCGAGACTAAGCCAAGAAGAAGTTGAAACCCTGAATAGACCAATAAAAAGTTCTGAAGTTGAGGCAGCAATTAATATCCTACCCACCAAAAAAAGTCCAGGTCCAGACGGGTTCACAGCTGAATTCTACCAGACATACAAAGAGGAGCTGGTACCATTCCTTCTGAAATTATTCCAAACAATATAAAAAGAGGGAATCCTTCCCAAATCTTTTTATGAGACCAACATCATCCTGATACCAAAATCTGGCAGAGACTTTACAAGAAAACCACAGGCCAATATCCATGATGAACATTGATGCAAAAATCTTCAATAAAATACTGGCAAACCAATTGCAACAGCACATCAAAAAGCTTATCCACCATGATCAAGTAGGCTTCATACCGGGGATGCAAGGCTGGTTCAACATACATAAATCTATAAATGTAATTTACCACATAAACAGAACCAAAGACAAAAACCACATAATTATCTGATGCAGAGAAGGCCTTCAACAAAATTCAACAGCTCTTTATGCTAAAAACTCTCAATAAACTAGGTATTGACGGAACGCGTCTCAAAACAATGAAAGCTATTTATGACAAACCCACAGCTAATATCATACTGAATGTGCAAAAATTAGAAGCATTCTCTTTAAAAATTGGCACTAGACAAGGATGCCCTCTCTCACCACTCCTATTCAATATACTATTGGAAGTTCTCGCCAGATCAATTAGGCAAGAAAAAGAAGTAAAGGGCATTCAATTAGGAAAAGAGGGAGTCAAATTGTCCCTATTTGCAGATGCCATGATCGTATATTTGGAGACCCCATCGTCTCAACCCAAGACCTCCTTAAGCTGATAAGCAACTTCGGCAAAGTCTCAGGATACAAAATCAATGTGCAGAAATCACAAGCATTCCTATACACCAATAACAGATAGAGAGCCAAATGATAAGTGAACTCCCATTTACAATTGCTACAAAGAGACTAAAATATGTAGGAATACAACTAACAAAGGAGGTAAAAGATCTCTTCAAGGAACTACAAACCACTGATCAAGGAAATAAGAGAGGACACAAACAGATGGAAAAACATTCCATGCTCATGGTTAGGAAGAATCAATATTGTGAAAATGGCCATACTGCCCATGGTAATGTATAGATTCGATGCTATCCCCATCAAGCTACCATTGACCTTCTTCACAGAACTGGAAAAAACCACTTTAAACTTCATGTGGAACCAAAAGAGAGCCCTTATAGCCAAGACAATCCTAAGCAAAAAGAACAAAGCTGGAGGCATCATGCTACCTGACTTCAAACTATACTACAAGGCTACAGTAATCAAAACAGCATGGTACTGGTACAAAACAGAGATATAGACCAGTGGAACAGAGCAGAGCCTCAGAAGCAACTCCACACATCTACAACCATCTGATCTTTGACAAACCAGACAAAAAGAAGCAATGGGGAAAGGATTCCCTGTTTAATAAATTACCTGCTTAATAATTGGCTAGCCATATGCAGGAAGCTGAAACTGGACCCCCTCCTTACACCTTATACAAAAATTAACTCCAGATGGATTAAATATTGAAACACAAGACCTAACACCATAAAACCCCTAGAAGAAAACCTAGGCAAAACCATTCAGGACATAGGCACAGGCAAGGACTTCATGACTAAAACACCAAAAGCAATGGCAACAAAAGCCAAAATAGAGAAATGGGACCTAATTAAACTTAAGAGCTTCTGCACAGCAAAAGAAACAATCATTACAGTAGAGTGACAACCAAAAGAATGGTAAAAAATTTTCACAATCTACCCATAAGACAAAGGACTAATATCCAGAATCTACCAAGAACTAAAGCAAATTATAGGAAAACAACAAACCCATTCAAAAGTGGGTAAAGGATATGAACAGGCACTTTTCAAAAGAAGACAAATATGCGGCCAACAAACATATGAAAAATGCTCATTATCATTAGTAGTTAGAGAAATGCAAATCAAAACCACATTGAGATACTAACTCACACCAGTTAGAATGGTGATCATTAAAAACTCTGGAGACAACAGATGCTGGAGAGGATGTGGAGAAAAAGGAACAGTTTTACATTGTTGATGGTAGTGTAAATTAGTTCAACCATTGTGGAAGACAGTGTGGCAATTTCTCAAGGATCTAGAAATAGAAATTCCATTTGACCCAGCAATCTCATTACTGGGTATATACCCAAAGGATTATAAATCGTTCTGTCATAAAGATACATGCACACGTATATTCATTGCGGCGCTGTTTACGATAGCAATGACCTGGAACCAACCCAAATGCCCATTGATGATAGACTGGACAGGGTAAATGTGGCACATATACACCGTGGAATACTATCAGCCATAAAAAATGATGAGTTCTTGTCCTTTGTAGAGACATGGATGAATCTATAAACCATCATTCTCAGCAAACTGACACAAGAACAGAAAACCAGGCAGCATATGTTTTCACTCATAGGCGGGTGATGAACAATGACAACCCTTGGGCACAGGGAAGGGAACAACACTCACAGGGCTAGGAGGGGAGGGGAGTGGGGGTACAGTGGGTGAGGGGGAGGAGGGGGAGGGATTACACCGGGAGAAATGCCTGATGTAGGCAACAGAGGGGGCAGGGCAGGGGATGGAGACAGCAAACCACCATGGCATGTATGTACCTTTGCAACAATCCTGCATGATGCAGGACGTGCACATGTACCCCAGAGCCCAAATACAATAAAAAAAGGAAGAGTGATATTCTTTGTATGGCTTTTCCCTGATATTTGCATCTCAGCTTCTTGTTTCCTCCCGTTTTTTGTTGCTTAAATATTGCCAGGCTCCACCCTGGAACAAATGCAGTTGAAAAGAAGGGAGGTGAGACTCACAGCAACTTGTATTCTAATCCAATTTGGATTTAAATTGTTGGTAGTGAAGATGAGTAAATTAAACAGATTTACAGCATTACCTGTTGTCTTGTTACCCATGTTCTGTGCTTCATTTTGTTTTGATTTGTTCTGTTGACCAGGCTAGGGTGCAGTAGCGCAGTCAGGGCTCACCACAGCCTTAACCTCCATGGCTCAAGTAATCCTGTCACCTCAACCCCCTGAGTAGCTGGGATCACAGGCAGGCACCACCGCACCTAGCTAATTTTTTCTTTTTTTATAGAGCTGAAGTCTCCCTATGTTGCCCAGCCTGGTGTTTTTTTTTTTTTTTTTTTTTTTTTTTGTCCTGTGGTTGAGGGCTAAGCCATGAACTTAGGGCATTGTATTGTTTGTGAAAAGCAACTTATTCTTCTTTCTTAAGTGAAATGGTTGAGGTCTGAATATAACCAGGAGTTTAGCACAGGACAGTTGCATTTAATGCATTCAATGCAATGAAATTTCCTTAAGAATTTATATAACTCCGACCCTCAAATTCATGACCAGTTTTCTCAGAGGAGTAACTGTAAAGTAGGGGGAATACATATATATACACACACACACACACACATACACATTCTTACCACATAAATCTACAATTCAATGTTCCAGCCATGCTGCCAGCTTATTCCTTTCCTTTTCTCCTGTTTTCTTGATTATTTTTACAAAGTTTTTAAAGTTTGAAATGTGCCTATTTTGATGGAACTTTTTAATTTCTCAGAAATAACTGTATGGAAAATGGAGGGGGTGGTTGTAGGTGGGTGTACTACTGTTTTCATGAGTCATAAAATGCTACATTAAAAGAAGGGGGAAATTAGCTCTATAGCTATAAAATAGAGGTCAAAAAACTACAGCCTATAAACCAAATTTAGCCTGCTTCCTGCTTTTATAAATAAAGTTTTATTGGAACACACCTATGCTCCTAACTATGATCAGAGCTATAACTGCAGAGTTGAAGAGTTATAACAGTGACCTTACAGCTGCAAAGCCTAAAATGTTTACTGTCTGGTCCTTGAAGAAAATTGTTGCCTACTGAGTTAGTATCCTAAATTAACATCAAGGAGTGTTGTGGTGATTGTTTGGCCTTTTAAAATACAGTGTCTGATCATAACTTATCCCTAAAGTTTATAGTTTGACAGTTTGTTTTTCTTGCATTAGCTCTAACATCAACACTTTGTGAAGACTTGGCTGATTTTATATTAAGACATAAAAAAGCATTAAAATGATAGTAACAGGAAGTTAAAATACCAGCAACAGTGGTCATTAAAATTGCTCACAAAGTTCCAATGCACATATACAATGGAGGAGATATATAGGCATTTTGTTTAGCACATAAAGTAGCACTGTGATGCAGCTGTAGGGTAGGTGCTATTTATAATTTACTCAATTTGCCAGTTTTGGAATTTTGCAATTTTTAATTCTTAAAAGATGTTTTGTGGGATTTGCAGAAATATGCATAAGGAGACATTATTTAATATTTTCATATCATACCACATTTTAAATTTGCATAATTTAAATTCACATAGAATGTGACTGCATTCTATGTTGTACCTAACATTTTTTTTTTTTAATTTATTTATTTAACTTTAGGTGCATACTATATCTGGCATTTCTCCCCATGTTATCCCTCCCCACCCTGCCACTGTCTCTCCCCAACACCCTGCCCCCCAAAACTGCCCCCAGTGTGTGATGTTCCTCTCCCTGAGTCCACATTTTCTCATTGTTCAGCACCCACCTATGAGTGAGAACATGCGGTGTTTGGCTTTCTGTTCTTTGAGTGTGTTTCTTAATCCTGACTTCTAGTCTGATTGTGCTGTGGTCTGGTAGATTCTTTGTTATGATTTCCGTTCTTTTGCGTTTGCTGATCAGTGATTTGCTTCCAATGATGTGGTCAATTTTAGAGTAAGTGCAGTGTGATGCTGAGAAAAATGTATATTCTGTTGGTTTGGGGTGGAGCATTTTGTATATGTCTGTTAGATCCGCTTGGTCCAGCCCTGCATTCAAGTCCTGGATATCCTTGTTAATTTTCTGTCTCGTTGAACTGTCTGATATTGACAGTGGAGTGTTGAAGTCTCCCACTATTATTATGTGGGAGTTGAAATCTCGTTTTAGGTTGTTAAGAACTTGCTTTATGTATCTAGGTGCTCCTGTGTTGGGGTCTTATATATTTAGAATAGTTAGCTCTTCTTGTTGGATTGATCCTTTTACCATTATGTAATGCCCTTCTTTGTCTCTTTTGATCTTTGTTGGTTTGAAGTCTATTTTATCAGAGAGTAGGATTGCAATCCCTGCTTTTTTTTGTTCTCCATTTGCTTGGTAAATCTTCTTCCATCCCTTTATTTTGAGTCTATTTGTGTCTTTATATGTGAGATGGGTTTCCTGAATACAGCACACCAATGGGTTTTGACTTTTTATCCAGTTTGCCAGTCTGTGTCTTTTGATTGGGGCATTTAGGCCGTTTACATTCAGTGTTACTAGTGTTATGTGTGAATTTGATCCTGCCATTTTTTTACTGGCTGGTTTTCTTCCCCATTAGTTGACTCATTTTCTTCATTGCATTTTT
>CAUYQU010043179.1:0-84722 GCA_963574635.1 Cheracebus regulus | reverse complement strand
ATCCCAGCACTTTGGGAGGTGGAGATTGGCAGATCACTTGAGCCCAGGAGTTTGAGATCAGCCTGGACAACCTGCTCAAACCCCATCTCTACAAGAAATACAAAAAGTAGCTGGGCATGGTGGCTTGAGTCTGTAGTCTCCGCTACAGGAGGCTAAAGTGGAAGATCACTTGAGCCCAGGTGTTCAAGACCAGACTGGGCAACACTGGGAGACCACGTCACTACTAAAAATTTAAAATGTATCTGGGTGTGGTAGCACATGCCTGGGTGACAGAGCAAGATTCTGTCACAATGAAATAAAACAAAACCCTCCCAAACCAAAATAAATCTTTTTAAAACTTACAGAATAAGTTTAGTCTATTCAAAGCCACAATGACATTTCCATTAATTGTGGGAGGTAAAGGGAAAAAGATGCAGGACTGAAATATTGTAGCACAATTCATGTGCTATGCCTTCCTGCCATCTCAGCTTTTAATTTTGTGGATTTTTGAAATTTATAATTCCAAGTATGGCACTTCCTGTTCTCTGTTACTGCAGACTGCCATCCCAGCAGAAAAAAGCATTTGGGTCAGAGATCATCATTACCAGGTAACAGAACTAGACCAGATATTAGGGTGATCCAAGATAATTACTGAGTAGAAAAGATTGATCTCAACTGTTTCCTAAATGTAGCTGAGTTTGACCCAGAGCAGTGCTTCTCAAACTTTAATGTGCATATGAATCACTTGGGATCTAGTTAAAATGCAGATTCTGATTCAATAAATATAGAGTGGGGCCTAGGGTTCTGCATTCCTAACAGGCTCCCAGGTAACAGACAGGACTAGTCAACATGGATTGGCATAGGTCAGAGGGCACAATCATGCCCAGACTCAAAGAATGTTCTTCACAGAGAGGAAGTGGTGAGGCCACGCCCCAAAGGGTGAACAGCAAAGTTCAGATGTTGCCAGCAGAGGGCAGCAGAGGGCAGGTTAAAGTGCACCGGACTCTCAGGCCAAACTCAACCCAAAGGCAGCTTCAAAATAGCTCAAATCAGAGGATGCCTAAGAGGCCAGGGAAAGCAGGCTGAGACCACCAGCAGCCTGAAGGGCTGTTCACAGGGACCGAATAAACTCATTGGAGGGAGCATTTTGTCACAGTAGAAAGAACACAAATCACGAGCAGGAGACCCAAGATCCAAGGCAGACACAAATAAGAGAGCAGTGCAGAGGGGCCAGCCACTCATCATGAGCCTTGATTTCCTCATCAGTCAAACAAAGGGTGGTCACTAATGGATACTTCCACCGTGTCTTCAAGTTCTGAGTCAACGGTTCTTGTTCAGACCTCGAGGAATCTGGAAGAGGCCATGGAGAGACGGCTGGTCACCTGCCAGGGTGAGAGGTCCATGGGGCATGCGATAGGCAGGGAGTTGGTTTTGTGTGAAAGTCAGGGCTCAGTGGAGGCTTTTCTCATTATCATTTTCATTTGTTATCAAAGATTACATGCACTTTGGATAAAAAGTCAAATGGGGGCCTGGTGTGGTGGCTCATGCCTGTAATCCCAGCACTTTGGGAGACTGAGGCAGGCAGATCACTTGAGGCCACACATTCGAGACCAGCCTGGCCAACATGGTGAAGCCCTGTCTCTACTAAAAATACAAAAATTAGCCAGGCGTGTTGGTGGGCGCTTGTAATCCCAGCTACTCGGGAGGCTGAGGCAGGAGAATTACTTGAACCCAGGAGGCAGAAGTTGCAGTGAGTCAAGATCATACCACTGCACTCCAGCCTGAGAACAGAGCTACACCCTGTCTTAAAAAAAAAAAAAATCAGAACCAAAAGGCTTATAACCAAAACAACAGCCCCTTCTCCCTCGTATATTCCTCATCTTTTACCCCCAGAAACAATGTCTTCAAGCTTTTACTGTTTCTCCTCCATTTTTTGCCTTCATATTTCTGAATAATATAGACAATATAATCCTATTTCTTGATTCATTAACTGATGACTTTTTACTGTGATAAATTAGGATAATAGTTCAATTATACCATCTCTTCCCCTTCATTATTCTCTAAATGTAATTTATTTTATTAATGTATCTGGAGTCATATCTGTATTCAGTGTATTTTGACTCTGTAAATATTAAGTCAAGTAATAGACTGATTATGTTTAATTTCTCATACAACTTTTTGTCTATCCTGGAATAATTGTCTTATTTTTTCATGTGCTTTGTTTAAACATCTAAATTTCCCATATCCTCCAACGTGCTTCTATTGAAGACAGTTTTCCACAGAGGAATTTGTCAGATTATTCTTGCTTTCACCTTTTTTGCATTGGATCCCATGCATCCTGAATACCATCCTTCCTTCTCCTGGGTTTGCTTACTCCTTTTAGGGGAGCGTTTCCACCTGCAAGGTCCATCCAGCCCTTCCACCAATGCCTTGACAGTAATCAGGGTTGTCTGAGGCACATGCTTTTGTAGATTCCTCTGGAAGAACTCACAGGATTGCTACTTTCTAAGTTTGGGCATGGTCATGAAGCATGTCTGAACTGTATATTTGAAGGTAAGAATGGCTGGATATAAACTCCTTAGCTGACATTTTCTTCAGTATTGTAATTGTTATTCTGTTCTCCGGCTAACATACTGCTCTTGGAGGGTCTGATGAAAATTTTTTCTTTTTCCCAACATGTGAATTGTCCTATTGCCTGGCTGCACATAAGATGGTTCTTCTCTGTCTCTTTCAGGTCCAGTGTTTACTAGGACATGTCTTGGTGTTGGTGTTTTGGGAACTAGTCTTCCCAAGTAGTTTCTTTTAATATGAGACCTGGCTTCATTTTTTTTGTTTCAGGAAAGCATCATAGGATCTTAGTATTTCTTGTGCTCCATGTCTTTGCTTTTCTTCTTTGGGGGTTCCTATAAAATATTTATTGGGTGTTCTTTGTGCTTTTATTTATCGCTTTCTCCCAAACACTTTCTCTTTCCTTCTTTCTTGTTGTTTTTTAAAATGTTTTCTTTTTCCCTCTTCTCTTTCTCTTAAGACAATATCCATTGTGTTAGTTAACTTTTATTTTCTTCCTAGTTTTATCATTTCTAATTTTTTTAAAGTTTTTTTAACAAATTCTGTTGTCATTGAATGATTCTTTTGCCCAATTATCTCATTTCTGAGTTTTTTCTAATCCTGAAATTCTGATTTCTGTTGTTCTTTCATAGTTTCTGTCACTTTCTTAATTTTTTTGGCTTATATTTAAACATCTGGTTATCGTTATCATCTGTTTTGTTGGCATATTTTTCTAAATTCTTCATTAAATAGGGACCATTTCTGCTTTTTATTTTCTTTTTTGCATAACTTTGTATGTGACCCACGATCCTTTTTCTGTTGCTCATTTTTCAGACAGACGAGTTTTTTTCTACTTTTAGGAGGGAAGGGTGAGACTGAATCACTTGTCTAGGCCCATAGTTCTAGAATTACCTCTTTTATTGTTTCAAAGGAGATAAATTCATCCTGCCTTTCTGAGATGTCCAATCTCTGCTCCCTTTCCATGGAGATAAATTCATCTTGCCTTTCTGAGGTGTCCATTCTCTGCTCCCTTCCCATTCTCTCTGAAATTTCTCATTCTGCTGTCCTTGTTATTCCATTGTCACTTTGGATTCTACTCCCAGCCGTTTCTCCTCAATGCAGGACTTTGCCTGGAGGGAGTTTGAGGGTTTTTGTTTCTAGAGTTCATAGCCCCCAGAGTGCCCCAGACACACTGCCAATAATCGGAGTCTCCAGCCCACATCACAGATTCAACGGAGACTCAGGTATGGGAACTCTAAACATGGTGATCTTTTTCCTGCCTCTCACTTCAAGGCAGAAGAGTGTAGTGCTAGTTCCCACTGCTTATACCACACTCCACTCCTGGAGATAATTCTTGAGCATGTATCACCCTCAGGGGCAAAGTATGGAGGAATGCAAGTGACAGTAGCCTAATTTATGAATCTCCTTGAGTCTCCCTCCACATAATAACTGTCAGAACCACTATTAACCTTGAGTGTTTACATTTTTACCAGTGTTGTTTCAAAAACATACAACTCACTGGACTTATGGTTTGAGAGTATCTAAGCTTGAGGTGAGTCTGCAATGCTGGGCTTACACAACCACCTCTGAGCTTAGCTTCATCATTAGCAAAAATATGGTAAATAACACCCACCTCACAGAGCTACTGAAATGATAATGACATTGAAACATACGAAAGTGCCTCCTTGATTTTACCTGATACGTTAAAAAACTATTTTTAAGCTGTAAAGTGATAAGACACTGTTTGTTATTTGAAAATAGATTTATGAGATCTGTGAAGCCCTGTAATTTTATGTTTAACTGCATAATTTTCACTTAATATGCAATTGTTTTCTTTTCCCGCCAGAATGTTTGCTTCAGAAGAGCGGTGATTTGTGTCTGTTTTAGTTTGATGCTGTATCTTCATTGCCTAGTACAGTACCTGGCACATCACAGACGCTCAATAAATACTGGATAAGTTGTTTATACTAACTTTGCCTTAAAGCATACTATGCAACAAATAAATGAGCAAAAATGAAATGGTTACTAGGTTGTTGCTGGATTGTGCCTGTGGAACATGCTCTGCCAACTTATTTGTTTAGCATTTCAGTGTGCTTTTGTTCTTGCCTAAAAGTGGCATGGGCTCCCCTGCTGCAGAGAAGGGAATGAGCAACACCCCGAGCACCAGAAACAGCTCCTGCAGAAAATGGGGCCGCACCGACCTCCAGGTCTCTGTTCTCCAGGCCAAAATGCAGAAGGCTTGAAACAACGTGGATAATGGCTGGCAGAGAACAAGGAACTGGACTGTCTTTCTCTCACAAGTGTTTATGGAAGTCTGGCAGTCTGTCTTTAAGTAAATAGACTTGCTTTAATGGAGCAATCTATCAAATAAGCAGGGCTGCTGAGAAGGGGGAAGGAAGGCACAGCACTGCTCTCTCGCCCTTGGAGCCATTTCTTTGAGGATAAATGCAAGTGAGGTAGTGATACTCAAAGCAGGAAAAATAATAGCCTGTGGCTTAGGATGGTCTCATCTAAACTCAAGGTGTCGATGGGTTTTGTGTGTTGAGAAAGCCAGCTCTCACCTGCAGCTGCATCTCAAACACACGGGAGCAGGAGCAGACAGACGCAGAACTCATACAGGAGGCTTCTCGTTAGAGTTTTGTAAGAGAACAGTGGTACAATGAACAGATTACTGAGCAAAGGTTGAGTCTCTACAGGTTTTCTCCCTCTTTACTAGTGGAGGGGGTGTCAAAACCACAAATTTGCTTGCTCACCACACAGTACTTGATAAATGAGTAACATATTTACACCGTGAGATACACGGGGCGGGGCTTGGGGTGCAGGGGCGGGGCAGGGAGAAATTACCAAATATTCACATGAAGAGTCATATTTTGGACTTTACTCACAATATGTGCAATGACACAGTGAAAGGGCCAGGTGTAGTTTAACCCTTTTAGTTTGTGCCAGAGCTTGACATTCTTTGCAAAGAAGGAAGGGATTTAACATAAACTACAAACGCTTTAATCAAGTGGCTTTCTTCACATACCATGAAAGCATTTTGAAACATTCAAGTAAAAAAATTCTTTTTTTTTTTTTTGAAAATATAACCTCTTAAACACTAAGGATGCTGCCAGACCAAGTCCCATCAAGTAAAAGGGCACAATAAGAAGCTTAAAAAGGGTTAGGATTAAGTTACATTTGTTTAAATAAGCCGGTTTTTGTTGTTCAGGTCTCAATCCTTAAATGATCCTATCTTGTGTATGGAAGGTGTCTCCTCATTAAATTATACATTAATATTCTCAGCATGGGTCCCAGTGGGATCCAGAATTTCCCCAGGGCTCACTGATTGTTAGAGGCAAATAACTACATCAACAGCAATAATTCCAATTTTGCTCACCCATTGTCCCCACGTGCTGCGAGGCCCTCCCCTCACCCCAACCAGGTGCTCCTGAGTCCCCTGTGAGGGTCCCACTTACACAGATGAGAAGCCCCGGGCTGGTGACTCCACAGGAGCACACGTGCTGCTGCCCCACTGGCACCTTCTGAGGGCATGCAACTCCCAAATGCCATTCTTGCCCCTGTGCTAACCCCAGGCTCCTGAATGTGCAGAGTGCACTGGATTCCAAAAACAATACACATCCCTTCAAGCCACAGAGGGTCATAGCCGTGCGAGTCCTATAAAAAAGATGCAAGACGGCCTGTCGTGCCAGCACCACATCATACCATGTTTGTTCTGTGAGCTCCAGAACAGTCTTTTGCCCCACATTTCACAAAATCGTTTATGAAACCCTCTTCATCTGCTTTTGCCTTCTGTTCCTCTCTCTGCCTGGCTCAGATCTAGACCAGGGCCCTGGGAATTGTATAAGCACCTTCTCCTCCATTCCCCCAAACAGGTACAGAAGGCTTTTTCAAGGTAAGTTGGAGTCTCCATACAAATTCACTCTTCTGGGGCCTTCCCTATCATTTTGCTAAACATGCCCAGACATACCTGAACCGTAACAGCTGGCAGCATCTGATCCTGCCTCAACCATTGTCTCTCACACCCAGGATCCTCATCCTGTAAATGTTTTTTTTCACAAAACTTTGCTTTGACCCTTCCCTTTCTTCTCATCTGCTACCACCTTAATTCAAGCTCATTACTTTGCTCCTTGCTGTCTATGAAGCTCACTAATTAGAATCACTGCTCATTCACCCTAAAAGCTGCTATCGAAATAATAATCCTTCGATTCTGCCTTGAACACATAAACTTTTTGTAGTAGTTTCTGACTTTCAATTGGCCATACAAGTCAGCTGTCTTTTTGTAGAGCATATGAGCCTCCAAATCCGTCAACCTGCATTCAAGCCTTAATCTGTACTTGTATAACTTTAGGGTATAATTACTGGCTTTGAGTCTAAATTTCATCATCTTTAAAATGTAATATTAATATCTGCCTCATAGGGCTATGTAAGAAAACTAATATGACATGTTTTTCAAATTTGAAAATACAAATATGTTATAAGAAGTCCTCCATAATCTGGCCACCACTAACTTTTTAAATTTTTTCTGTCACTTCTAGATAATGCTAGTCATTGAAATAGATTAACCAAAATGTCAGTGGCTTAGTACAAAAAGTGTATTTACTGCTTACTTCAAACCAAAACAGGCATTTCTTGGCAGGTGGCTCTCCTCCAACGGGTGGTTCAGAGATTCAGGATTCCTCCATCTTTCGGCTCTGCCATCCTTAACATATGACTTCCAGGGTCATATGTTCAAAAGGAGAGGGAACTTGTAGAATCACACATGGACAGTTGTTATGGGCCCATGTCAGAGCTCAGAGTCATGTAACATCTAATGTAGCCCAGTGGAATATCCAGCAAGATGTGGATGGGTTTGGTGAACAATTGGCTGCCTGTGCGACCAGCCCAGACATACAACCAGAATGTATTTTCCAGGATGTATTCCCAGATACACCTTTCAAAGATCAGCTAAGGCCTTGTTCCATTCATGAAGTCCTTGTGGAGCAATCTAACTGATAATCTTGATACTATAAACTCAAACTCCTAGCATATATTGATTATACTATGCTCTGACTCACTGACCTCCTTTTTGTTAAATCACATACATATCTAGATCTCTTTCTTCTCAAACTCCCTAAGACATTTAAATCTGATAGCACCCTTCTTGATGAAACACTTCTCTACATTAGCGCCCTTGAGTTCAGGTTTTCTTCATTCTTCCCCTACAAGGTCTATTTTTGGTTCAGTTTTTTCTTCTATTAAATAACTAAGAATCTCCACTCCTCCAAAAATGGTCTTCCATTTGCTCCAACGTAACCTCTACATTGATGTTTTCCAAATCTGAATCCTATCCCAGTCACTCATCCTACTCCACAGCCATTATTCCAGCTATGTTAAGGATTTTTGCGGTAGCTTATCTCCAAAGATCCAAGGATACCTACCGTTCCTCCCCAGTGAACTACCCCTCTTTGAATCCACACCCTTGGGTATCTCTTACCCCTTCAATTTGGGGCCTCCTGCTAATGCATTAAGTGACAGAAGTTAGAAGCTGTGGTTTGCAAAGCTGAGGGTCACAATAATCCATGAGGCTTCCACTTAGATGTCTCTGAATGCCCATTCTTGGAACACTCATTTTGTTGTGAGAAGGTTCACGGGGGTGGCTTGGTTGACAGCCCCACCTGTGCTCCCAGCCAGCAGCAGGCAGCACAAGCAACCCATGTCAGTGAACCCAGCAGAGACCTCTGACAACTCCATCCACAGCCACCACCTGACTGCAAGTGTGTGAGAAATCCTGAGTGAGGTCAGCCCAGCTGTGTGAGTCCTCATCAACCCCCAGAACCAATAAGAGATAATGCAAAATGTTTGTCATAAGACACTAAGTTTTAGGATGGTTTGTTATACTGTAATAACATAACTCAGGTATCTAACTGTTCAGTTTCCCCACAAAATAGGTGTTCTCTGTAGATGTGTTCTTAGTCAAAGAGAAAAGAATTCAACCTTTTCAGGTAAAAGTCTTGACACCATTATTTCCCTTTCCTTCTTCTCTATTCTAACTTACCCACTAGACTGTAAGCCCCATCAGTCTAGAGACTGTGTCTGGTCACATATCCCCAGCACATTTGCTTGTACATAATATTGACTAAATAAAGATGTTATAAATAAACTACTAAATAAATTATTTTAGAAATTATTACTGACCCATAAAATTCATTTCTTAGAAAAATCTCTTGGATTTTCAGTAATAGTTTTTGTTGCCAACTCAACCATGTTAGAAAAGTTGTTATTGAGTGCAAAGGTGCTAGATGCTATGATTATCACCATTTTAACTCTCATAAAAACACTATGAGACATACATCATTATTCATTTTTTTACAAGAGGAACAAGCCAAGGTTGAGAGAGAAGTCAAATTCCTTGCCCTATATCACAAAGTTTGAGAGTTTAAGAGTCAGGATTCTTAATCCAGGTTTCTAAACACTCCAACTTATTTCACTCAGCAAATACTGCTTCCTTATCAATTTCTTAAATATAGACCCGATTTCTTTATATTTTTGGTATCTTCATAGAGATAGGAATAGGTGCTCAAAAGTATTGTTCAGGGAAAAAATGAACTCTCAGGCCAAAGACCATGACAATATTTTCTCTTTCATCTTCACTCTTTGCCAAACTAGGAGACAAATCAGAAAATATGGAGTGGATGGGGTGCTGAGACTGTTTTTAATCTCTCTGCTCTGCAGTCACCTAACACAGAACACAGGTCCTCAACTCTAGCTTTACATTAGAATCATGTGGAAGCACTAAACATTATTTCCTACCTATGAGCCATCCCAGACCAATAGAATCAGAAGTTCTGATGGCAGGCAAAGACATTCATGCCTCTTTAGTGCTCTCAGTGATTCTAAAGTGTGGCAAGGCATGATCCGCTGCTGTAGAAGTTCCTGCAGTAGGCAAGCGAGGCCCATCATCTATCAGAAAATGATCAAGGGTTTGGATGCAACCAACAGTTTTCACTTTAAGCAGGTGAGTCAGCTCTTGCTTGCATGAAAGCGCATACTACAATCTTCTACTTAAAAGTAGCCGGGAGACTGTGGTCAGACCTCAAATCTCAACCTCAAAGCCAAGAAGCACTGACTGAAAATAAGCCAACCTCAGTACAGAAGCCCTGCAAAGCTCTAAAGCCTCTTCAATTGTTAAATCAAGATCATGTGATCAATTTTCTCCCTATAGATGACACCCAGAGTACTATTCACTCTTTTCTGTTCTTTATTGCTTTGGAGAACAAATGAAATCCTATGATATGAAAATAAGAGTATACTTTGGAAATGGAAGAAAATAAAGGAACTGGTTTCAACAGTAATTGTTCACAGAAGTTTATAGTATTTTTTTAAAGTACCAAAATTCTTAAAACCCACCTTGTGCCATAGCTTCCAATTCCCTCTCCTGTTTTCCACCTAAGAACTCAGATGCTCAGGTCTCATGAGATGATTTGGAAATCCTTACTCTGAAATCCCTGGAGAAGCCCCAAAGTGTAGAGAAATGTTGTTCTCCCTACATTCCAAGTAGCATGCTGGGAAGCCTTCCTGCTCTGTGGGCATGAGAGCTGGCTCAGCCCATCCTTCTGAACAGACCTCGTTCCGCTGTTGACAGCATGGAACGGTGTAAACTAAAGGCTCCTTCACATTTATTCATGCAGCTCAGCTTCTGCCCTGTTGACGTTCCTAAGCAGATGTGCAAGTGCCCAGAGACAATTACATTATGATTCATCCTTCAGGACGCCTGCTAAGGCAGGCTGCCTGGCTGTGAGTGAAAACATATTTTAGCAGTAGCTGATTTTTTCCTTTGGTTGAGGACCAAGTCAGACTAGGCATGGCTTTGAAGTTATTTCTGTCTCAGTGGATTAGAGGTATCAAAAGAAGCAGCTCCACAAACCTTTTAACAAATATTTACAATTCTGCACTAAACAATCTCCACTGTACCTTAACCTTTACTGTCTTGTGAAATGCTTGCCAACTTACCTGCCAAACTCATGTACTTGCCAGAGGAGGAAAGAGGGCAGCAGCTCAAAGGAAATGAAGTACAAAACAGTGAGGCATCCAGGCTTTTTGGAGTGGAGGAGAAACAAGACCCTGTTGTGCTGGCCTGTCTGCAGACATGGATGCCCTTCCCCCATCCCCCGTCCCCCCCCCCCCCCCGCTCCCCCACCATCCTACCCTGTCCCTGCAGACAGGCACACCGCTGCCCCCAAAGAGACATTCACCTGCTCAATTCAGATACCGGAGGAATGTGTTCTATATTCACCTCAGTCACTCATGGGGCTGCCCTAAAGCCAAAGTTTCCAGAGGTGACAAAGGTGGCTCCTATCCAGTGCAGGAAGGACAAAAAAACACAATAGGCTCAAACTTCAAAGGAAGGCGATTATGAGGATGCCGTGTCTGCACCCGTCAGAAGACCACAATGCTTTGCATAGTTGTATAGCCTCTCACATTGGATGTCTTTAAATGAAAATGCTTGTCACAGAATATTTTGGTTGCTTCTAAATTGCTGTACAGATAAATGGATGACATCGACATCTTTTTTATTTTTAGGACTCCTCATTGTGAACACAAAGATCTCATAACAAAAATCCACAGCGAATAAAAGGATCAATGAAAGCAGCCAAAAGGCGGGATCCCATAGTCGATGAGGCGAAGAGCAGTGATCCAGTGCCTTCTTCCCCTCTTCCCTGACTTCCCAGGAACAAGGAGCAAGCACTGCTTACCTGTGGAGTCAACCTCACGATGAGATCAGTAGAGGAGACTCATAGAAGGGGTGGGCATTAGTGAGGCCCCCCAAGTGGCTTTAATCAGCAACACGGAAGTCACCAGGGGAAGGCAGAGCTTGAGAGGAACAGATGGCAGCTGCTGACATAATGGCAACCAGGATCTGTTCATGAAGTCCACTGACATGGTACCCAATGACCCTGTGAGACTCTGAAGCCTCACAGCCATGATGAAGGCAAGAACCAAAAGTACATGCCTATACTGTTAACAGGACCACTAGCCCTTACCTCTGGCTGATATAGCCCAGGGAGCAAGCATTAATAGTAGATGAACTCAAACATTGGGGGCTAGGGTTGTGGGCAGGCATTTCATTCATTCACCCATTCAACAATTGTTTATATTTCAAGGTACTGGGTTAAATCCTTTGCAAAACAAAAATAAACACAGGCCCTTTCATTGAAAAGCTTACCATAATCACTTAATATTAATGCATGGTATCAATAATACAGGTTAGAAAAAAGGTAAGTTTCATCATCTAGTTAAAGATCAAATCTTTATTTGGTTCTTGGTGGGGAAGACAGATGATCTCCAAACTGGGGAATTAAAAAGATTTTGTATGAGAGCTGAGGATCCAGGTAAAAGTAGTACATGCAAAGATGCTGCAGAAGGTATTCTCAAGGAGAAACTGTGTGAGTGATGACACTTAGGAGGAAAATATTGGACCTACATTTTATAGAAAGTAGGTTTCATATTCTTGGGAAATGGCATATAGGAAATAGTAGAAAATGTGATCAGAAAGTGGGATAGTCAGGAAATGGAGGGTCGAGGGTTCCAGATCAAGGAATCTGATTTTCAGGTCATAAAATAATGGAAATCTCTGAAAATTTCTTAGCAGAAGGGTGACTTGATAAGATAGTTAGTTCAGCAAGGTTAAACTTTGCTTAATGGCCAAGAAAACTCTTGTCAGCAGGGCCAAGTTCAAAACCAAACTTTATAGTAACTCATATGAACAGTAATATTCAGTAGCATGAACAAGGAAGAAAATCCTGTTTTTAATCCCAAAGGTAATTCTTCCTACTGCCCAGAATACTCTCAGTCAACCAGCTGTGTTGTGTGCTCAGAGAGTAAAAATTCACATAAATAACAGCCTACGTCAATCATAATTAGAAAAGTCTGCCTGCTAGTAGGAGGGGCAAGGCCGAATAAAATGCTTCCCACCCATTCTTACCAGGGGACATGACCTCCAGGAAGCCTTTCTAATGGCCCCTCAATCTCTCCTCATCTCAGATGCATTGGGGTAGGGGCCATCTTTCCTAGCCTACAACCCTAGGTATATATTCTTAACTTACTCAAATAGCTTATAACATCATTAATGCACTGATTTTCTGCCTGAAAATTGGTGAAAATATCTTTTTCTTCTATAGGGCTATTTTCTTTGTTAATTATGTAAAACTAATAATAGTAGCACACAGACATTGTGTGTCTTATTTTGAGACATTAAACATTCAATAAACTCAATATACTTATTTCATATATTTTTTAAGAATATGAAATGGTAATGGTGGTCACTACTCCATGAAATCTAGCCAACATATATTAGCTGTACGGGAACATAATAATCTCTATACAAAATGCTTCCACGGCTCCTACAGCAGGTATGAATATTTGCTTTTAGCTCCAGAATTGCTTTATAGTTTAACAACTAAAAAGGAAGACTTAAAAAATTAAGTATAAGGCTTTTTGTCTTTTCAAAATTATAGAAAACGCTTTTTATTTTAGCAAATTTATTTTTAAAAATATATAAAGAAACAATCGTCTTAATTCTGCCATTCAGAGATAATGCACATTTTAATAGAGAAGTAACATTTTATAAATATTCCGTAATTCATTTAACCTGTACACTTTTGTACCTTTAGATTAGTTCCAATGTTTCAATTTTAAAAACAGTACTTGAGAAGCATGCTATTATCTAAATATTTGCTTACATTTGCAATTTTCTTAGGACAAACTTATAGAAGTATAATTCTCAGGTCAAAGAGGAGGCATATTTTAAAGGTTTTCAATGAATACTGACACAGCTTGTAAAAATGCTAAGTTCTCTTTAACATCCCTTCAGCAATGAATGAGAGTGATTTTCTTGAACATTGGATATTATGTTTCATTATTTGCTAATTTGCTTGGTGAAAGTTATGGTTTGTCTTTAATTACTGATTTTAAAAATTTTATAATGCATATTACCATGTAATTTCTTCCTTTTTGAATTACAGCCTTTGCCCATAAAATTCATACATTTGGTATTTGGGCTTTTTTATTCTTGACAACTCTTTATACATATGCTGCAAATATATACTTTCTAATATCTGTTTTTACTATTTTTGTAGCATTTTTTTATAACAAAATTAAATTTGTACATGGTCAAATCAGTCCATGTTTATCTTTTCTTATTTCTGGATTTGTGTCAAGTTTTTAAAAACTAGGAATCTCAAGATTATGAAATATTCTCAAAGTTTACTATTCTTACAAATTTGGCATGTAAATTTCTTTAATCCAATTGAAATTTGTTTTGTTATATGGTGATAAAGTACTGGTTTTTCTCTATGTGTTTCGCAAATAGCTATCCAGTTGTCCTGACACTACTTAGCAAAAATTCCATCACTTTTTACTGTCTCTTCCATTTAATTGCAAACCAAAATTTATAGATGATATGAATCAGATTGAGGATTTTCTATTTTTTCCATAAATCAGAATTCCATTCCTCAGTCAACAGTATACACTTACGTTACTTTTAAAAGACCCTGTCATATCTGGTATGGCATGATCAGGTCCTCATGATTGGTTTGTTTTGTTTAACTAGAAATAGTGCTAGTCTCATGTACTTATGCTTAAACATTTTTCAACATATTGTGAGGATTTTCAACCATATGCAAAGGTATACTGAATAATAAAATAAACACTGATATGGTTTGGTTCCGTGTCCCCATCAAATCTCATGTCAAATTGTGATCCCCAGTGTTGGAGGTGGGGCCTGGTGGGAGGTGATTAGATCATGGGAGTGGTTTCTCATGAGTGATTAAGCTTCATCCCCTTTTAGTGACGGAGTTCGCATGAGATCTGGTTGTTTAAAAAGTGTGTAACACCTCCCCCCGCTCTTTCTCCAGCTCCCTCCATGTGAGACATCTCACTCCCTCCTCACCTTCTGCCATGATTGTGAGTTTCCTGAGGCCTCCCCAGAAGCTGAGCAGATACCAACATCATGTTTCCTGTACAGCCTGTGAAACTATGAGCCAATTAAATCTCTTTTTATTTTTATAAATTACCCAGTCTCAGGTATTTCCTTATAGTAGGCCAAGAATGGATTAATACAAACACACATATACCTACCAACCAGCTTAATGCTTTTTAGCATAGCAATACAGTTGATGTCTTTGTGTTCACTTCCCAAATCACTTCTCCCAGCAAAAAAGAGCTTGTTACTATCCTGTGTCCTTGACATTTCAACATTCTTGAGTTTATTTATACCCTGACTACATATGTATGTATTTCTAAACAATATATACAATTGTTTAGTATTTTTAAAAAAACTTTTAATACATAAATGAAAATATTTCCTACTTTTTTGTTGTTGTTCAATGTTTGTGAAATTTATATACATAGCTCTAGTTCCTTCATTTTCACTGCTTTCAGTAATATTCCATTGTATGAATGGAATGTAGTGTCTAAATTATTTCCCCATAGCCTTGTATATAAGGTTTAATGTGGTTTCTTTTGCTGTAAAACATTCTTGTCCCTGTCTCCATAAACATGTGGAAAGATTTCCTGAGTATATACACTTCTGAGTAAACTCACTGGGCTGTCGGATGTACACATCTTCAGCTTCATACTAGGTAGTGTCCAGTTACTCTCCAAAGTGCTTGTATATTTACCTTCCTATAAGCAGAGTTTCTATCATTCCACGGCCTCATCAGCTTTTAGTGTTTTCAAGCTTTTAAGTGTTTTTCAATCTGATCAATTTATTCTTCTAGGCACTTTTTTTTTTTCTCTGAGATGGAGTCTTGCACTGTCGCCCAGGCTGGAGTGCAATGATGCGATCTCCACTCACTGCAACCTCCACTTCCCAGGTTCATGTGATTCTCCTGCCTCAGCCTCCAGAGTAGCTGGGATTACAGGTGCCCACCACCATGCCTGGCTAATTTTTTGTATTTTTAGTTGAGGCAGGGTTTCACTAAGTTAGCCAGGCTGGTCTTGAACTCTTGACCTTGTGATCCACCCACCTCAGCCTCCCAAAGTGCTGGGATTACAAGCGTGAGCCACCATGCTTGGCCATAGGCAGACTTTGGAATTCTGTTGTCAAGTTCTAAAAAATGTAACTCATTAAAATTTTTAATAGAATATTTAACTACGTATATTGATGTGGAATAATTAGCACCTATATATTAATTATATAATAATTAAAACTCTTCCCATCTCAGAACATGATCTAATTTTTTTGCCTCTTCATAAAGTTTGGCACTTTTTCATACTTGTGAACATTTAATTCATATGCATTGCATATTTTGTTGCTATTGTGAATGAACTCTTTTTTCAAAAGGGTGATTTTTAAAGCCAAAAAATTTACTCTATTCTTTTGTTGACTTTGAATTTAAGTAGATTAGTGCCCCCAAAAGATGGAAAATATGTTAAGAACAAATAGCTGAGCACATCCATAGCATTATCTAAAATGTCAACGAAAAGGTCAGCACTGAAATTAAATTTCAGCACCATTATGAACACTGCTGGTCTCCTTCATTTGATCTGCCCCATTCTCCCAAAGCCCTATTTTTTTCAAGTCACTTTTCAACAGCACCTCCTAATAGGCAGGTAACCACAAGATGATCTAGAATTCATCAGAAACCAGTAGACAAAGGGTGGGCAACTGGGACCCTCCTCCCAGGGCCCTTTGCATTACCTTGCAACACCTTACTAAGCTTACCTAGCATTTATAAGGGCAGTGCTTAACCCTGAGCTTTAACCGTAAGCTCCAAACTCAAGGACACAGAGAACAAGGGGAAGAATGGAAGTTCCTACCTCCTCTCCCTTTCTGAGTGAGCATCCACCTCTTCATCAATAGGAGTTATCAAGCACCTATGATGGACTGAGGACTGAGTCCATTGCTATTAGGGCAAGGGAGGGACATGAAAAGAGCCTAAGACACAGTCCCTGCCCTCAAGGAGTATACAATCTAGATGGAAAGATGACTCATGGGCATACACAATTATGGAACAATTCAGAGCCTCTTGAGTGACTTATTGTTTTCTATGCTACTCTCAGCTACATTCAAAGTAGGTAGGTAGACAGGTAGGTAGATAGGTAGACAGACTAGATAGAGAGAGAGACAGACAGACATTAGATGATAGAGAAAATCTATTTTAAATGTTTGTGACATTTAAAATGTTTGTGACACTGTAGTTTGTCATCTTTGAACTGGAACTATAAAAAATACTCTTATTATAGCAGGATAGAGGACCTAATATAATGCTGCTGCTATGTCTCAACAGTGACAGCCAGTACAAAGGTTACCATTATTACCCTTTGGGCTCTGACTGTGTCTTGCCTGCAGCCACCACTCACCAACCGTCACCTCTCACTGGGTTCCCCGCTGTGGGCAGTTCTGGACCACAGCATACTCCTCCCCAACAATGTCGAGTCCCTGCTCTATTTAAGCAATCTCCAGTGTGAAACAGTAAACTGCTTCTCGGAACTTTGAAAGAAGTAGAAAAACAATTCCAGAACCCTGTGTACCTGGAATTAATTTTATCTCTCTTTTCAAAAAAGATAAAAATAGTTCCTCTAACACACTGCTTTAGAATGAGACTTGGAGTAACATCTAGTGAGAGAGAGATTAGTCTGTTCATTTGTCTTGCATTGTGGTACACATCATTAAAGATCTAAATACAAAGCATATATATACACAGTCTTGAAGATTAAAAGTAAATTGCAAGCTATTTTGATTATTCAGAGGGAATTAATAGTATCATATTGCTTAATCTTTTGTAGAGGGTTTACAGAGTAGTTTCATAAATATGATCTCCTTTAATCCCCACAACAACCCAGTCGGGTAGGCAGGTAACATTATTCCCATCAAATCCATAGTTCTGAAGGCTAAAAGAGACTTGAAGGCCTATTCTGCAGATAAGAAAATAGGTTCAGAGCAGTTAACTGAGGTCACATAGCTAGTACAGATATGACTACAAAGCCTCATTCTGACACCCAGACCTGTTGCCTGTCTACCACATCAGGTTGATTCCAAGTAGGGAAAGCTGAAAGTGGCCATTTTGTGTGTAGTGAGCACACAAGAAAAAGGGAGGGAGACAGGGGAGGGAGGGAGACAGGGAAGGAGGGAGACAGACAGGGGAGGGAGGGAGACAGACAGGGGAGGGAGGGAGACAGGGAGGGAGGGAGACAGGGAGGAGGGGAGACAGGGAGGAGGGGAGAGGTGCTCAAGGGTTTCGACTGTAGCATGTCTCTTTTATGACAACATCAGCTGAGACCTTCACATTCAAGGTTATAGGACCATGAGGTATAGACCCCTTTAAATCTCCTGTGGTTCATGTGCCGATGTTACAGCTGACAGAGAATTGAACCAGCCACTTGTTAAGCCTGCCCAACCCCCCAAAAAAATTTGTTCCCAGTCAATACACCCCATTTGATATTTTTCTGGAGATGCCTAGGTCTGGAATTCCAGAACCTCTGAGAAGAAAGGTCATTCCTCAGGCTGACAGTGATGCTTAGGACCCAAACTTAACTAAAAATCTTAAAACCTTATTAGAACAAATTCTACCTAGCCTGGAACCAAATTTTACCATTTTCCCCCAGAACCAAAGCCATGGAATATTTTTGGTGGAACAAGGATAACTTTTGAGACCCAGGCTTCTCAGATCAATCTTTCTGAGAGCCCATCAGATGTATTGACAAGACTGAAGACAAGGTGAAAGCTACATGAGGAAGGGAGTAAAGAACCATTTATTTTATCAGGAGACCTCTGTGTCTACCTTCATATGAGAAAACTGACATGAGAGATACAAAGGTAAGACAGGTTGCCTAAGGCTTCCACCCCAACCTCCTTCCCCAGGTGCAACAGCATGTGGCCTCCTGCTAAGGTGCAATAGGGTGCAACAGTGTGTGGCTGCCTAGCTAAGCTCTTTACTTGGCAAGCCACCAGCCACTTGGGACAGACAACTGGGTCACTGTGGCCCCCTGACATCAACACAGCTCAGACACCAGAGCGAATAAGACAGGAATTTAATCCAAAGATTGGTTTTGGAGAACCGCACTCAGACTGGAAGGCTGAGCCCTGAAAAAGATCTGTCTCGCCAGCTGGCCAAAATAAATACAGGCAAAAATAAAAGAAAAGGGGAGAAAAGCAGATTATGAATAGTTTTTCCAGACATGCAATTCTAAACCTAAGTCCAGATACGCACTTTGGAAAAAAAAAAAAGAAGAAGGAAGAAGTGGCTTCATCTTTTGAACTATTTCATCTCTGGAAACCACTTTATTTTACTGTTAATTTTCTTTGATTCAGAAAACTGACATAGGGAGAGATCAAGGAACTTACATGCATTTATGTAGAAGTTTATTATTCTAAACATTAAAGCACAATAATACAAGACTAAAAGGCATGTTAGTTATTACTTATATAAAACACATGACTACCTTCCACACCCCGGCTGCTAGCATTGACTTTTTGTTATGAATTGCTGAAACCCATGTCTGCATTTTAAAACCTTTCTTTTTTGAAGGATCAAAATTTTTCCCCAAAGATAAATTTCATCAAACACAAATCAAATGCCTACTATGAACTGGGCACTCCATTGTTGATTTAGAAATTGGGATTTTTGTTGAGGAAAGAAAGAAGAAAAAGAAAGTGAAATTCCCCAAGGGGAAATAAAGCTTATAAGAAACTTGATTGTTTACAATGCCAATCTTCATGTAACTTAGAAAAGTGCATATCAAACTTGAAGAGGATTTTATGCTTCCATTAAGAAGAGATGGATATTGTCTTGTTTCTGCTTATAATGAACATGATCATTTTACTGTATTCCGAAATGATAGACTGCATTGGTTGTTTTCAATATCAAATAAAGACAGTTTCAGTGACATAAAATTTTTAATATGAGTAATATATCAATTATTAGGTGTGGAAGATTAACAGCAATTATAAAGCTAGGAAGCAGAACACTTAAAGTCTTGGGCTGGGCATGGTGGCTCACAACTGTAATCCCACCACTTTGGGAGGCCGAGGCGGGTAGATCACGAGGTCAGGAGTTTGAGACCAGCCCGGCCAACATGGTGAAACCCCATCTCTACTAAAAAATACAAAAATTAGCCAGGCATGGTGGTGGGCACCTGTAATCCCAGCTACTGGGGAGGCTGAGGCAGGAGAATTGCTTGAAGGCGGAGGTTGCAGTGAGCTGAGATCACACCACTGCACTACAGCCTGGGTGAGAGAGCAAGACTCTGACTCAAAAAAAAAAAAAAAGATAGCTTTCAACAGTAAAGAAATAACTCATCCAAATCCTATAATATTATGTAAAATGGAAAAATATATGCTTATAATTAACTGCTATGTTCACTTACTCTAAAGCTTTTGGGCCTATGAGAGCAGAATGTTTACAGCCAGTAATACTATCCATATCTTAAATAGCTTCTTAATGACACTGTTCTTCTTTGGCTAAATATGTCACATAAAACCTCTCAGAGAACTGAAAAAGAGTACAGTTATGAACAAGACACATAAAGTTCCCAAACTCATTCAAGAGCCTTGCCAATATACTCATCCCAGAACTGGACACATTTTCAAAGCAGGCACTCTGACCTTTCTAATGAGCATATTACCAGAATCACAACTGTCATGAAAGGGAAAGATCTTGTTAACCAAGAAAGTGTATATTCCACATAAGCCTTGCACATTAAATATTGCATAATCCATGCACTGCAAAGCAAGAGAGATCAACATTTTAAGAACAGGAATCTCAAATACGCTTAAATGAATGCTCTTATATTTGTGTAATAGCATACTCTGAACTCTAAATTATAAGTAAACATTTTAATACAAAGCATATAAGCACTTTTCCTTATTTTTGAGAATTTACTTCAAATTGTTAATTATGCCTTTGATGCCTGATCCATTTATACATGAGTTATACTATAAATTAAAGTCAAAGATGGGTATCACACAGCATAACTAGTTTTCCATATGACAAAATTTTTACTCTTTTTCATTACAAATTGAGATAGATTCAAAAGGTACTCAGGAATATCAATCTTTATAAAACCAGCCCAGGTTACTAAATTTTTTTTAGTTTAATACCACATTTTTATAGACAAATAGCTAAAAAATACATTGTTTTGAAAACTCTGAAATCAAAGAAATACAGATTACAGAGGATGAATAACAAAAATTTCAAAAACAAATCCACTCATGTTGTATTGATGCTGTATCTATATGCCTCAGATGTTTAATTATGTCTTGACAGATGCTTGTCCACATCAGTGATGTCTGGTTTTGTGGCAAAGCTCAGATTAATTACGTTTCTTTAATATGTCTAACACAAAATGATGCCCATTTAATAAGAACCTTTGATGATGGTGACAAACTCTCAACAGACCTCCTAGTTACCACAAGAGTATCTTGTAAAACAAAAACAAAAAAAATAGCAAACTTATAATCACCAAAAACTTCAAGTACTGACTTGTCACTATTTTAAGTACTCCTTTTCAGTCAAAGAAGGAAACTTCTTAGTGCACTGCTTCTCAAACATGAATGCACACACACATCACCTGCAGATTCTCATTCAGGAGGTCTGGCATGGGACCTCGGATGCTGCATCTGTAACACGCTCTCAGGTGAGGCAGGAAACACACTTTACAGAGAGAGTAGAAAAATATTTCTAAGGCTCCAGCACAAGGCCTCAACATCTTATTGGAGAGTTTCCTGGATTTTAATGTTTTTCTATCAAGAGGCTCACTACCTTCTCAAATGAAAGAATGGCCATCAGGCTTGTGAAGAAAGATCCTTCAGGTGGAAGATATGATACCTTAATAATCTAGCTCTAATTTAAAGCAATTGAATTCACCCACAAAAGCATTCAATTATTATTACCCAAGCATCTGTTGAGTATCACCAAAGTGCCAAGGACTACTTTATACGCTACAGGGCAAAACAGAATTTAAAAAGGAACAAACTTTGTATTTAAGGAGGTTGCAATACGGTAGGAAAGATGAAACATCTTCTCCCAAACACAAATAACTGCACACCCACGTAGAAGGGAATCAGTGTCCACAAAGAAGTAGAAAGCCAGGGTAGGGGGTTGGGGCTGAGATGACATACATTTGTATGAATCAAGGATGCTCTCCTGAAGGAGGACTCTATTAGTCCACTTTCACACCACTATAAAGAACTGCCTAAGTCTGATCAATTTATAACGGAAAAAGTTGTAATTGACTCACAATTCCTCATAGCTGGAGAAGCCGCAGGAAGTGTACAATCATGGTGGAAGGTGAACGGGAAGCAGGCACCTTCTTCACAAGGCTGCAGGAGAGAAAGCGAGCAAGCGGGGAACTGCCAAACGCTTTTAAACCATCAGATCTCATGAGAACTCACTCACTATCTGGAGAACAGCATGGAGGAACCACCCCCAGGATCCAAGCACCTCCCTCCCTCAGCACGTGGGGATTACAATTCAAGATAAGATTCAGGTGGGGACACAGAGCCAACCCATATCAAGGAAGATCACTCTCTGAATGATGAGCAGGGTTGAATACATAAAGAGTGAGGAATGACACACAGAGGTACAGACAGAAATGTAGATGTTTTTACTTTTACAATTACAGTAATTTACACTTAACATTTTAGTGTATGTTTTATGCAAAAGTTTTTTCAAAACTTCCAAGACTGTACTAGAGCTTCTCAAACCTCCAGGGTTCTTTAAGTGGGGTTTCCAAACCAGCAGCTGCCTTAGCATCACCCAGGAACCTGATAGGAATGCAAGGCCCGGGTCTACCAAGGACTTCCTGAATCAGAAACTCTGGGGGGAGGCCTAAACATCTGTGTTTTTAACAAGCCCTCCACAACAACAATTAAGTTTGAAACCAGACATTCTCTGTTTCAATGTGAATAGGAATTTCCTTGGGAGCTTATTGAAATTCAGATTCTTGGGTACCACTCCCAAAAAATCTGAGTACAGATTTTTGTAGTTGAGGTAAGGCCTGAAGTTGAAAATTTTTAGTAAGCATACCACATTTTTCTGACACAGGTGGACCACAGACTCCATTTAGAGAAACACTAAGTTTCTTCATCTCAGAATAGGAGATGAGAAAAAGAAAAAAGGATAGGAAGAGAGTCAACAAAAACAGTTAGGAAAGGAAAGAGTAAAAATGCTCAATGTTTATCAATATGAAACCAGCCAGTAAGAAAAAGGTTTGATTTCAAATGCTCTGGAAAGAAAATTAGATCCAGAAAGCTGATACCTAAGTAACTCACATATTTCATAAAGTTTGATGGACAGTTCCACAAGGATTTTTCAATTGCCATAAACAATTTCTCTTTTATAACAGAGGTCTAGAGTATGACTCCTCTTGACATTACAAGTGTAGAGGAATTGATCGCGTTCTTTCCTGTGTGGTGCCCAAGAATTCAATAAGCCATTTTCGTTTTTAAAAGATGGTCATTTATTGCCTGTGGGTCACAGGAGAGCTTAATAGCAGAAATTACTCTTAAACTCCTGTCCCGTTTGAGCACCCGGTCAGCATTAGCTATTTCCTCTCAGAGATTCCTTTCTTTTTCCTATATTCTTTCAGGGATAAATCTCGGAATGACTTAGCATCTAGAAAATAAAGTTCTGGCTTAGCAGTAGCTATAACCCTACAGCATTGTGAGGTTAATTATTAGGTTTTAAGGTTGTGTGTTATCCTCTGATCTTCCTCATTTTAAAGCAAAATTGAATCGGCCATTTTGGGTTTAGGCTATTTCAAACATAGGATAAAACATGAAGTTCTGAAGTCTTCAGGGAGACATATAATTTCTAGGGTGCCAAGAGATAGAATTTCCAGGGCACAGATTTCCTTGAGGCCTGGAGGCCGCTGACAGGCACCTCCTTTGTACAGGACTGGGGCTTCGGTTCCTTTTCTCCTTATGCAGTTTAAAGTTCTGGTAAAGCAGAGGTCCTGGAGTCAAACTGCTCCACCTCTTTCTACACATGTTACTTTAAGCAAATAACCCCGCCTCTCTCCACTGCCATTTTCTCATCTATGAAATGGGGATATTAATCATAACAGCTTCATGGAGTGGTGGCAGTAATTAAAGAGATAATACATATACAGCATTGAGAAAAAGTGTTGCTATTTAGTAAGTGCTTAAATGTTTTTATCATTTCCCATATATTATATAGCATAGAATGAATCTAAGTAGACATGAAGATGGCACCTAAAATACTAAATAAAAAATACATGCATCATTGAAAGTACTTTGAGAAATGAATTACTCAACATCTAGTCAAGAATGCATTCTGTTAGAACCATTTAAATAAAAACTTGCAAGAGAGGGCTTCAGGGTGTTTCTTTTGTTTTTGTTTTTTTAAGTTGCTTTACTGGTATTTCCATTCCAAAGCTTTCCTGAAATGGTGTTTTGCAGGTAGCCTGGGTTGTTTTTGTGGCTCTGTCCTTAAATGTGGGACCTCAATAACTCACCTAATCTTTCTGTACTCAAGTTTTTCTCATCTGCAAAATGAGCCAACAACTCATTGGGAGGATCCAGTGAGCACTGACTGTTTAGGCCCCAAAGAACAGTGCTGATGTGGGGCTGGGGTGGCAGAGGCTGCTGTTGCCTCAGAGTTCCCAGCAGTCAGAGTCAACACCAGCCTATGGGGGCATATCCCAAAGCAGCCAGCCAAAAAGGACAAATGTCTACAGAGCTCTGTGTTTTACTATTAAAATTCTTGTGAATTTTTAAAATTCTGTCCCATGACATAGCTGTATCTTTTGTCTGTTGTTGTTTGAGATGAAGTCTCTCTCTCTTGCCCAGGTTGGAGTGCAATGGCGTGATCTCGGCTCATGGCAACCTCTGCCTCCCAGGTTCAAGTGATTCTCCTACCTCAGCCTCCCAAGTAGCTGGGATTGCAGGTACCGGCCACCACACCTAGCTAATTTTAGATTTTTAGTAGAGATGGGGTTTCACCAGGTTGGCCAGGCTGGTCTCAAACTCCTGACCTCAAGCGATCCACCCGCCTCAGCCTCCCAAAGTGCTAGGATTACAGGCATGAACCACCATGCTCGGCCAGCTGTGTCTTTTGATGCAAAAATATTTTAAATCACTTTCCAGTTAAATAACTTAAACTTCTCTTCCTTCTCTCCCCTCCTGGTGCCCTATACCAATTCTCCCTTTAACACTCCTGAAGTTGATACTCCTTGGCTACTCACTTATTTCCCTAGTTGTAAAGATATCCCAGTTTCAGAAACCCTAGAGGCAAGTTCTATGAAAAAATCACATTTTTACAACCAAGCTACATTGAGAAGTCTAGTATATTAAACTATTTCCTGAGCTGCCAAGGATTTTCAGTTCTCAAACATTCTTTTCCCATCTTTTCTGCTCACCATCAAAGATTTAATATAGTAAACACACAGCATAGGAATGAAAGCAGAAGATACAATACTAGAGAGTCAGTATTCTGTGAAGATGAGAACACACTGCAGGGCTATTACACAACTCATACATTATTCCAGGTAAATTATACATGGAGAAGCTGTGGTGAAATTTCTCCCACATTTCAAAGGCACAGAGTTCTACTACAGAATCTGTCAGTTTTCTGAATAGGACTCCAAGACTTTAATAAAATCATTGCTCTATCATTTTTAGAGAAAGAAGACCTCATCTCTATTTTTGCAGAATAAAACAACTTAGATAATTCTTATCTTTGTTTTCACATTCAAAAGAGAGATTTGTTCCTGACTTACAAAGCAAACATTCCTAAATGATGGTCTCCCAGTCTAATAAATTCAGCATTTACTGCTTTAAGACAATTACTACTGGGTAAGAGTAATAATGACATAAATATTAAAAATAGAAGAATGACATAAATGTGAGAATGATATAAATATTGTTAAATTCCCAACTAATTTTTCTTTCTTTAAATATAAGTCGATTTGTAGACTTACATAGGTCTCCTATGGGAAGGTTACAGAAAAAACTAATGCTTCATACAAAACAATTAGGAATCTTTCCCTTAGGTCTTACAACCCTATCAGTAAAAATCGTACTTTAAAGTGTCATGTGGTTATATATATAATATATATATATATAATTGCATACTTTGTATATCTGTAAAATAACATTATATATATATATATATATGCAATAACTAGAATTGTCTAATGTATTAACCAACTGAAGTAAGATTAAGGAGTATATTTGTATTTAAAATATAAATGATGCTTTTTTCTCTTAGTGATTTATTGCTTTTAAGTCACGTTATCAAATTACAGGTGTTATCAGCATAAATCACTGGCCTCCCAACATGCTTTTCTCTTTTAAAATTTGTCTCATAAAGTTGATAGATATGTTAAGACAAAGTATTCAGTGATTATCCTTTTTCTTTTTATCAGAGGTTTTGGAGATCTTTTTATTTTCAGAGAAGTAACAGCTCTAAAGCAAAGCAAAATCATCACATGAGCACATGCAAATGAACAGATCCTTTTGCAGATAAATTAAAATTGCAGTCCTGGGAAGATAAAAGACCTCAATTGACTCACAGGTTTAGGTAGTAAGTTTCATATTTTTCTTAGAAACTTAAGTGACTATGGTGATTACCCTATATATTTTAGAAAAATATATTTAAAGCTAAGTTCTTCCTAAGAGATGGTCATGATGCAAACAGGGACCTGAGATGCTTTGTTCAGAACATTCCTGAACCAGTGGGACCTCTGAACGACCCCTGCTCTGCCAACTCTAGCTCAGGCACACATGACACTACAAGCACACATGGAAAAAGGCAATGTGGGACTTTTAGTGTTTGAAGTGTTGCCTCAAATAAGCTATTTAATTGGGAAGAAGATAATTTTATATTTTTCCTCTTATAAAACTAAGTTGTGCTCAATGATTTAAAAATACATAAATCAGAGAATGCACAAGTGTCAAAAGTTAAAAAAAAATCAAACTGAGGATCTCATAAAATTCTCATGCAACTTCTGCCAACAAACTCTACACCATCAATCCCATTCTCTACAGGCACTCATTTTTAAAGACTGACATATGAAACTCATTTAAGACTTTCTATGAAAATGTAATATATTCTGCATATGTATGATTTTATTTTACAATAAAATGGAAGCTTACTATACTATACATACTGTTCTGCATATCCATATAGAAAACCAAATTATCATTGGAAGACTTCTTGGATAGAACAGAATCAGAAAAAGAAGTTGTTGAATTGCCTTTTGGTTTAGCGAATAAAAGCTATGACGATAGTATGCTCCATATACTTTATGGAAATTTACCAACTAGTAAGAGGTCAAAAGATCAGAATGTTCCTGTGCACTGTTTAGAGAATCTGTTCAGCAGACAGAGCCAGAAATGTGCATATAAATGCTTACAATCTGATCATTCCCTTGTCCTCCCATTCTAAGTTCCACACCTACCTTGCCCCTTTGATTAGTACAACCTTTCATAAGAGAGCATAGAAATTAAAAATCCGCATGGTCTTATATGCACTTGACTTTATTGGATTACAACTTGATTACATTATGTCATCATCCAATTATAGAGTACAATGATTAGGTTGAGAGGTTGATACATCATTGTTTCAGACATTACACCCTTATCACCTTGACAGGGTTCTGTTTTCAGCTACTACTGGTTGACTAATCCTTTGGGTAGGTCATTTTTATAGCAGGTTGATCTCAGGCATTATGTCTTGATTTTCATTAACTCCATTTTCCAAGGTTAATCTTATCTTCTGATCCTAAGGGTGTCGTGTGTATGTGTGTAAGTTAGGCACAGTGAAAGCTGTGTGGACACTAAGGATAAACTGTTAAATAAGAAAAATACTGAGGATGCAGGTTGTCATTGCTTTGTCAAGGCTTGCCTGGAATCTCACAGGATGCTCACTTTACCATATAAATGAATAGTAAAACATATATCTCTAGTGTATTGGGTCACAAAGTCCTGTGTGAGTATCCATGCCTGTCTTTTCTTTAAATGAACACATCAAATATTTACGAAGCACCTGCTATGTGCCAGGAACTGTGATAAGCATTGGTGATGCAGTGGAATAGATATGCATAATCCTTACCCTCATAGAGTTTCCAGTCTGGTAAGGAAGACGTCCATTAAATAAGGATACACAGATGTGAAGGGCATTCCCAAGGAGAAGGTGACAGTGCTGTGGGAATATATAACAAAAGATCTAAGCCACCCTCCAAGATGGGGAAATAAGTCCCTTTTTGAGACTAAATTAGCCAGGTGAAGATGCGGAAGAAGAGGAAGAGATTTTGAATGGCGTCTGATACCTCATTGTGAATGGTCATTAAGGTTCTTGTTATTTTTGGAAATCAATGAGTCTAAGGTTTTGACTAACAAAACTTTTTTGTGACATTGGAGAAGTTCTGGGAGTAAGATCTTACTGTGACAACACACTAAGAATGTAGACTGGGACTCTCAGAGTAAAAGGCTATTGCTTCTGACTCTGACCTGTCTGCCCAGGCAGTCGCCTTGTGTTTCTTGTTCATTCTCTTTCCCTCACCCATCTCAATTGGCATCTGATGTTCTTCCCTCCCTCACTCTTACTATTCTAGCTATAACCATCAAACAATAATACTGTGAAGTTCAACGTTCCCCAAAATGTAATGTGACTGGAATAAAATGATTTTAGGCAGAATGACAAATTTTTAATAGTCATGCATTTACTTTTACAAATTCCTTCTTTTGAAATAAACTCAATTAATACTAGCAAGTCAATTTAAGAAAATATATTGAGTAAATAAAAGTGAAACAAAGTTTGAGTAGCACTGTTATACTATGGGTTCTCTAAACTGATTATTTAACCACTGTGGGCCTCATTCTTTCCCTCTGTCAAGTGGGAATAATAATACTGACTCATTGGTAAGAGCAAAATGAACCCTAAGCCACAGTTAAGTATTAGGTATATAGAAGGTTTGTAACAAATAATGGTTTCCTTTTTCTCCCTTTCTTACTGCCTGCATGTTGACCTTTATGGTGTCAATGCCTATCTTGCCTTTATTATTAAGGATGAAATATAAGTTATTACACATTGACTGTATTTCAAATTAAAAGCTTGAGATAACCTTATTACTATTGTGCATTTATCCAACATTAGGATGGATGGATAGAGAAATAAAGAGATAGACAGACATAGACATAGATACATGTATATAAGCCAGTACAAAAAAAGTGTGAAAGACTGGAAATCCTTTTTCTTCACAAAAAATCATTAGGAAGCCAAAGAGCTTTAATATCATTATGATAAAGATTGTTCAGCTGAACATGCATTTATCTTGCCTTGTTTTTCTCCAAGTGAACAGGAGCAGAAAGTGCAGAGCAGGCACTTTCAACTCCACTCACTAGCTATGTGACCCCAATCATATACAACTCAATCCTTCTGAGCCTCAGTCTCCTCATCTAATGATACCTAACTACCTTACAAGGCTACAGAGAAAGCAGAGGCAATATAGGTGAGGCATGGAATGCTATACCTCTAAGTGCTAAATATTGTGATTATTAGTTTTCAGTTCTAATTATATTATTCTACCCATGACCAAATTATAGAAATACCTTATTGCAGAAAAGATATTCCCAACCATGTGAAATGAATAATAAAGCTCTAAATTAGAAAAAAAATCTTGGGAATATAAAAGTATCAGTGGGAGTTCAGTTATAGATGACAAAAGGCAGTTTAATTCTTTTTAAAAGAAAGGGTTTTCTTCAAGGACATGGGTGCTCACATCATTGGAAAGTCTAGAGAAGCAGGGTCTAGGCTTGGCCCCCTGAAGGAGGCCAAACTGGGGAAGATGCTGCTCTGCCAGAGAGGAAGCTTGAAAATAAAGAAATGGGCACAGCAACTGTAGGCTCCAGGAAAACATACCATCCATCTAGGGTCAGAAGCCAAGGCCAGATGGTTGGCTCCAAAGCAGGATTGCTGGATGAAACACAGGATGGCCATTGGAATTTGAATTTCTGATCAACAGCATTTTCTTTTGGAAATGTTTTTCTGAAACTAAATTTTAAAATAAGTTTTAGTAAAAGCATGTCCCATATAATAGTCAGGATGTACTTACACTAAAAAAGAAAAAAATCTTGTTGACTTGAAATTGAAATTTAACTGAGTGCCCTGTGTTTAACCGGGAGCCCTGAATTATTCATAATTTGTCTGAAATTCAAATTTAAACAGATTGTATTAGTCAGTTTTTTGTGTTATTACAAATAATGACTGAGACTGGATAATTTATAAAGAGATTTAATCAGCCCACAGTTCTGCAGGTTTTACAAGCAGTGCACCAACATTTGCTCAGCTTCTAGTGAAGGCCTCAGGAAACTTACAATCATGAGGGAAGGTGAAGTGTGAGCAGGCACATGGTGAGAGCAGGAACAAGAAAGGGAGAAGAAGGAGCCAGCCTCCTTTAAACAACCAGTTTTCCAGTAAACTAACTGAGGGAGAACTCACTTATCTCCAAGAAGGTGGTGCTATACCCTTCCTGAGGGATCTGTACCCAGGATCCAATCACCTCCCACCAAGTCCCATCTCCAACACTGGAGATCACATTTCAACATAAGATTTAAAGGTGACAAACCCAAACCATACTACAGGTATTCTATCTTTTTATTTGCAAAATTGGACAACTCTACTCTAGCCAACTGTTTTAGCATGAGCAGAAGGGTGCTTTGCATGATACTGTCTCAATTCAGCCTCATCAGATTGCATCAAAATGGCAGAAACTCAATCCATCAGGAACTCTGCTGGATGCAACAACATTTGGGTGACAAAACTTTTAGCTTTCAGTCTCTGTCTTAAGGAAGTCTGAAGGGCATATGACAAGCAAATAATTCATACCACAATATCTATACAATAATAAAGATCCCTGGTATTTGTAATTTCTGTATTATTTAACAAATATTTTATATGAGCATAGATTTAGCTGTCAGGCACTAAAGGCATTGGAGATGCAGCACTTCACAAAAAAGACAAAATTCCTGTCTTCATAAAGCTTATATTCTAGTAAAAAAAAAATACACAAATTAACCCAAAAAACCCACAAAATTACAGAAGTACATAAAATTGAAAAAGCCATCTATAATTCTACCACTCTTCTTTTATCTTGATGTGTAAAAAACATTAATAAAACAAAGTAAAAAAGCTTCTGCTCCCTTTTTCCTTTAATTTTGCTTCCCAGAGATAATCATCAGTAGCAGTTCTGTGTGTGCATTTGTGTACTTACTGTAAATAAATGAAACCCAACCAGTAAGTCCTACAAAAGTAAGAAGTATGTAGACTCAGGAACCTGCTAAAGAGATCAAAACCATGCAAAGCTAATTAGAAAAGAAGAAATCTGGGCATCTTTTTCCTTTTCCCTTGAGGCATGAGTGCCTGATTTAGTTCCTATGACCTCCTGAAGCTACTTTCTCCCTTGTTCCCCATCCTCTCAATCCTTCCTTCATCCTGCTATCCTCTCCTTTATCTGCCCTGGATATTCCAACTGTGAGAGTGGAGCACATACAGGACAAGGTAAACCTTTTTCTGTAGAGTACTGATCAGTTTTCATATGTCCAGTTTTATCGGAGATGCTAAAATATCTGCAGTCCACAAATGTGAAGACAGAGGGAGAAAACATGACTGAGGAAAAAACCTTTCTTTATCTCATTCTGAGTACATAGCTTTATTTTCCTCCTATCATTTTCTCACAATAACTCTGCTCCAGCCCTTCTCCAAAATATGCTTATTTTCTCACTGCTGTATCTCTGTCCTGACCTTCAGTCTGCATGGAGGGTCTTACTATTCAACACCTTTCTCCATGGGCACCTACCCCTGCTCAGGACCAGCTTAAATGCCTCTTCCTCAATGCTGCCACCTTAGATCCTGAGACAGGTTTTATTTATTTATGTGCAAGTAGTTTACTTGGGAGGAAATCCTAGCATGCTTTTGTCTTTGCCAGGGGAGAGGGCAGTAAGAAAGGAAAGGGGAAAAGCCAACAAAAGGTGTTGCTATACAGAAAATTATATGATGGGCCACTGGGATTCAATTCCACTGCAGAAGTCAAGGAGAGCTAACCCCTCAAGAGGCAAGGGAGCTGAGAGTTTGTCCTCTAATTCCCTTCTGTCATTAGCTGAAGGTTGCTCCTAGTGTCATTAACTCCTCTGCAGAAGGCCTGGCCTGAGCATGGATTGAGAGAAAGAAATATTTCCAGTGGAAAATCACAGGTGCTTGCAATAGGATTTGTCAGTGCATGCAGAAACTGTTATGTGCCAAAAATATATGACCCAGGGGACATATGGGATTCTGCAAAGTTAGACATGTTTTGTCCTACTGTGCTCTCATGACCCGTGGATTGTATCATTTCTCCAACAGTTATCACATCCTGCCTCATGTTATAAGTATCTGTGCACAATTAGAAAAAAAATATTAAATTACTAACTGTCTTAGCCTGGTCTCCCCCAGAGAGTAGAGCCTGAGGCAAATGCTTCTGTGTTGCTATTTTATTGATAAGTAAAACCCCAGGAAAGCAGGGACACTGAGAAGGGAGGCGGAGGCAGGGAAGACAGAAGCACCAGCATGAGGTGTGTTTTCAGAGTGGCCACTAGTAAGTGCAACTGATTGCATAATCACCCAGGACCATCCTCCAGGGAGCTGTGTACAGGACACTCCACCAAGAAGAGATGGAAGGGATTAGATCTACTAGTTCCTTTCTCCAATCACCAAAAAGATTCGTTGGACAGGGACTGTCCCCTGCACATCCACAGCATATAGGGGCAGGCATTAAGAATCCCACAGCCTCCATCACCTCATTCAACAGAGAAGCCTCGGGGCAGTCGGTGAGAGATCTACGGTTACAGGCAGGAGGCAAGGGACTGTCTGTGGCTGCACGAGGTTGGTCTGAATCTCATCTGTGGCTGGGCCTGAAGATAAGTGAGAGCAAGAGGATCTGAAGCATGAAGCAGCTTATTAAATTTGTCTGATCTACCAAGTGAAATAGCTCACTAGAGATGATCCAACCTCACATGGACCCATATACTGTATTAAGAAAATTATCCTGAAATAGTGTAAAAAACATCCCACAGTGGCTTACAAATTAAAATCAACATTCTGGCTAAGCACAATGGATCACGCCTATAATCCCAACACTTGGGGAAGCCAAGATGGGAGAATAACTTGAGCCCAGGAGTTCGAGACAAGATCACAAGAATCCCTCTAAAAAAAAATAAAAATTTAGTCAGGCATAGTGTTGCATGCCTATAGTTTTAGCTACTTGGGAGGCTGATGCATGATGATCACTTGAGCAGAGAAGGTCAAGGCTGCAGTGAGCTATGATCACGACACTGCACTCCAGCCTGGGTGACAGAGAAAGATCCTGTCTCTAAAGAAGAATTACATGATTAATTAAGATAAAAATCAACTTTCTATTGTGAAAATCTTGTGCATCAAACTAAAAACAAAGAAAGTTGAGTGGAGAGAAGTATTATTTCCAAAATGCCTGCTCACAGTGAACACAGGTCTCTCAGGAGATGGAGATGTACTGGAAGAATAAAACCAAGAAGGAAAAGAAAACAAATGAAGCAAATACAAATGAATTCAAATACAAGCGAAGCAAATACAAGTGAATTGGGAAGCTTTTCTGTTATCAGTGAGGCAAAGGGAAAGCATTATCTGGTTCTTTCAAAGATTCCTCAAAGACATTCTAGAAATAATTTTTAGTTATTTCATTTTCACTCATCAACTCCTACAACGCATGAATTATAAGTATATATGGTTTTTTGGCCTTTTAAAAATTATACGTGAGCAGAATGTGCAGGTTTGTTACATGTGTACACAGATTTTATATGTATTTATGATAGCTGCATCAAAGAGGCAGAGGAAACTATTTCAAGGAAACATGAAGTTCAAAATCTTTATAGGTGCTGTCCTAGAAGGCAGGCCACATGTAGAAGAGAAACACATTTGTCTGTTGGAAGAATATAGATATCATGAAGAATACCGACCAGTATATACTGTTTAAAGGAAAAGAGTTGTACCTTGAGTTCAGTTTTTTACAGTCATTAGTTCAGTGCTTATTTTTTTAAATCTGGATACTGTTGAATACATTATTAGCAAGGAATGATGAAAAGGTCGATGACACTTTTTCTACAATATATAGTATTATTTCAAACAGAATTAAAGAAAATATTTGAAATGTTAAGAAACATTCCTATTTAATTCCTTAAGAAACATTTTCCTTTAAACTCTGCAATCTTGGAAAAAATTAAATTTTCAAGGTATCCCAAATATGCAGAAAATGACATATAAGTTTTATAATTAATGTATAACAAGCATTTTATTAACATGCATAGAGGATTATAAGGAACACTAAGCATAATGAATACAATAATGAAAATGGTGGAACCTTTAGGACAACAAATACGTTTCAGTTTCAGAGAGAACAGCTGTGTAAACTACTACAGCAATCACGATCTGTGCAATCATGTGACTGAGGCATAGTCTTCAAGATCAAGTGCTTGCTTATAGTCAGCAATAGCTTCCTCACTCAGACCTATTTTACCACGAACTTTTGCTCTAAAATTATATATTAGAGCATCATTAGGCTTCAAAGACAGGGCTGCAAAAAAAAAAAAAATTCAAGATATGTTTAAGCTAGCACTCAAAACGTAGTCTCATTTTCTTACAAATAAAAACTGTATGAGAACTTTTTAAACAAATTAATGGATGAAATCAAGAACTTTAATACTTTTTATTTGACAACATTTTTCTTCAAACATAACTATTTAGTTAAATTTAAAATACTGAATATTTCTAAGCAAACTAACTTAAGGAAACAGTACAATGTCTTTCTTTGGAAAGTTGGCATTGTTTGTATATGGTTTTGTAATAATTCTCTGTATCTCAGTTTAAGAAAGCTTTAAGACATTACATAAAGAAACCTATATTGATTATATTAAAGGCATGATATCTAAAACCACTAATTATTATGTAAGTTTATCTAAATAGACTTGATGATTTTCTTCTTTTGTAGCCTAAAAATAATCATTTCAATCACTGTAATCTTACCAAAAATTACAAAAAATGTACCTTTATTAAGGTCTTCCTCAGCTAGTTCATATTGTTTTAAGCAATAGTAGAAATGTGCTCTATTAAAATATACTGCAGCCCAAAAGGGACATCTTTCAATTACATTTACAAAATCTTCTTTTGCTTCTTCATATTTCTTTAATATTGTATTTGCAATAGCTCGATTCATGAGAACATATTCATTTTCTGGATCAAATTTTAAAGCTTTTGAGAAGTAGTCACTGGCCTACAAAATGTGAAGAGAATAATAACTTGAATATATTTTAATTGGTAACTAACAGTACAGAAATCTGAAGCACTTTTACTCTTAATTTTAAAGGCCAGTGGCATACCAATGGGACAATAGAAGCATTTTATCCCAGGTACAGGGATGTATTGTCTGCAGAGAATGTAGAAGGCAATAATAAACCCAACCAAAAGTTGATCTACTTTTTGTTATTACCATGTGTCAACAATTTTAGACTATGTCAATGACATAATACTCCTGTTTGCTGGGTTAAAGGCCTCCCACTGGCTGGGTGGGGTGTGGTGGCTCACACCTATACTCCCAGCACTCTGGGATGTTGAGGCAGCAGATCACCTGAGGTCAGGCGTCCAACATGGTGAAACCCCATCTCTACTACAAATACAAAACTTATCTGGGCATGGTGGCAGGCACCTGTAATCCCAGCTACTTGGGAGGCTGAGGCAGGAGGATTGCCTGGACCCAAGAGTTGGAGGCTGCAGTGAGTGGAGGTCGCATCACTGCACTGCCACCTGAGCAACAGAGCAAGACTCCATGTCAGAAAAAAAAAAAATGCTCGCAATGCCTGTTACCTCAAATCCCAGATCCCTATACAGAACTAAAAAATGTTAAAACACAAATTAGAAAAGAAGGCCACAACAATAAGATAAAATACAAATTAGAAAAGTAACACTTTTATAGCATTTTGACATGGCTCCGACATTCTAGCACATGATCATATTTCTATTAATTCATTTTTATTGGGTTTTAGCAATGTGTATTGATTTACAATATACTAAAATTTTTTTAACTGGCCTTTCATCACAAATAGTTGAGAAGACATCCTGCTACTCAACTTAGAAATCTCTAATTACCTGATGGATAGAACTTGGCTCCTACTTTAAAACCTATCTTAAAGAGAAAGTCACTTTTCACAGTATAGCTTGCCACTCGCCAATTACTTAACACTCAATTTTTTTTCCAACCAAACACTATGTGGCTTCCATTTCCCCCTATTTCATGAATTCTGTTCTTGCTAAAGTTGCAGATGTCCTCAAGCCTAGTGAACACATTCTAGTTCTTTTGTTTCATGACATTTCTGTGGCCTTGGACGCCTTTGGTTTCTCCTTCCTTAAAATTACCTCTGTCACTGAACTATTTTCCTGTATGTTTTTTGAAGATCTGTCCTCTATTCACTTCCATCATGGGTGAAATGGAACATTGATTGCACAGTGGTTGAGAGCCCAGACCACAGAGTCAGATTGCTGGGTTTATATCCTGCCTCTACTAAAACTCTATTTGCATCAATTTTCTCAACTGTAAAACAAAAGTAACAAATAAAACTTCATTTCCAGTGTTGATGTGAGGATTAAGTGAATTAATATGCAATGTACTGAGAACAATATGCAGAAAGTAGTAAGGACTCAATCAATTATTACTGATAATATCATGTTTTTCCCAGTGTTTATATGTGGAGAGGGAACATTGTCTTTAGGCAATACCCCATGAAATTTGCTTCCTCTTACTTTTAAGAGGTAATTAGTTCAAGATGTATAATCTATCTCATCATCCCTGGGACAGGGTTGAGGGAGGTGGGACAGAATTGACATCCTTCTGTGAAGAGCTTCAAGAGGATTCACTCCTGAAAAGAAGGCTACTCCCCAGTCCTCAGAAATGAGGCAAGGAAAGACTCCAAGCCAGGCCAAGACTTTCTTCCTAAAGTAATTTAGACTTCATTTTAATTCATCAATAAGTTATCAATAAGGGATACACAATTATACATCATAAAAGCATACCTTCAATCATGTAGGAGCAAATTCCTTTTCTCAGGTAAGAGAAAAGAACTTTGAACTGCATAACTTTCTACTATAGCTTCCAAATATATTAGAAAATGAAGTCTATACATTTAATGAGGTTACTTGAAGTATCAGAATATTAAACATGAAGCAATTAGAGGCTAAAGGCATCCACCACAACAAATGGCCTTGATTTTTCAATAATTGGTCTAATGTCCTTATGTTATAATTAATTAAAAAGCAGATCCCGTTTTTTTTAAGTCACCTGTAGTTCATAATGCACGCAAGTAGCACATCCAAGTGTGGTTTAAGATCATTAAATCAATATTAAGTGGTTACAATAAGCCATTAAAGATAAAAGAAGCCAGATCACATATATTTTTTAACACTCTAGCGTTTATTAGATCAGTTGAGGGACCCTTCCTCCTAGCTAGCTTTACCTCCATTATAGTCAGAAATAAGGGGATGAGGGTGGAGGGTGACAGGGAATAGAAGCCATTTTCTCCACAAAGGAAGCCCAAAGCATAGTAGAATAGCTGAATATCAATTCCCAAAGCCTGCTAATCTCTGGAGGGAGCGTGCATCCAGTATAAAGCTCAAGCATCCAGTATACTAAATCAAAGGATGGAACACATTTTACATGAAATATATGCCCAGATAATTTGTCTATACTTTGGAGAAAATAGAGCCATACTTGTAAAAACAATTTAAACTACACTTTAGATCTAACCAAATAATTTTCTACATGATGCCCATATAGTTATCAAAGACAAATGAGTAAAAATGGTGAAGGTCTTCCTTTCATGCAGCTCTTAAACATCTACAGAAATAGAAAATTACCCTGGGCATTTTATTTGCCTTAATCACATTAACTAACTACAATGCAGATAAGCATTTCTAGGATCCAGCCAGAGGGTGATCTGAGTTTGATTAAGTTAGAAACAATTGATATTTGAGCAAAACTGACAGGATTAGATGACAATAGCTTAAGAATGTAAGGAAGAGAAAGCTATGGTTGACTCTGACATTTCTATTCAAGTGACTTTATGGAAGATGACAACTCTAATTGAAAGAAGATTTATATGAAGAAAGCTCAACTGAGGATAATGGACAGAGAGATCAATTCAGACTGGCCTTTAATGAACTTAAAAAATATATAATTTTAGCAACTCTGAAATATGGATTAGGAGCTCAGAAGAAAGAAGGGTGGTTTCAAGTAGTGTATGTCATGAGAATAGATGGACTTTCTGTGTAGAGAAATGTAGAGATAAGAGGGCAGAGTGTGATTCCTGCACTTTAACAGCTTACAGAGTAAGGAGATAAGAGAGCAACACAGAAACAACTGTATGACATAAAGCAATATTGAATCTGTATAAAATGAATTATCTACAAAGCAAGAAAGACTCGTGATCTTAAAATTTAAAACTACAAACCTCAAATAAAGACTTAATGTTATTACTATACTCTAATATGTTCATCTTACTGCTCTCTAACACAATTATTTCACATTTTCTCTTTAAAACTTCTAGCCATCTTGTCCTTCTTTCTTAACCATTCACTCCCAATGTTAACTGGTGACTGATACTTGTATCCAAGTAGAAATAGATAGGAATCCATATTACCAAAATCTACATTCAACTGTGTTGAAACCCTCTGCCTTCCCTAATGACATAATGAGTAGTATGTTCTGCTCACATTAAAGAACACATCTGCAACTTCCAAACTTTTAACTTTATCAAATTCTCAAAGATTTTGATCTTAATTACCCCTGACACTCTCCTTTATCAACAATTTCTCCCTTTTTACTAGTTTATTCTTATGAACATTGGAGCATAAATTGATAACTGTCATCTTAAAGACACACACAAGACAAAAACCTCTAACCCTCAAAGTCTCAAAGACAACTTAAAAAATCACCAGGAAAAAAGTATTTCTACAATGAAAAGTAAAATTATAACATTTAACACCACACTCACCTTGCCATGGACACCACTGGTGCTTACACACCCAGCCCAAGGGCCTAAAGACTGACCTTCCTAGACTAGCACCCTCACTGTTGGTGCCCATGTGCCCTGCCAGTAGCCCAAAGACTGGCCACCCAGGGAAAACCACTGCCTGCACTGGCCCCCACATGCCACCTCAGCGGCTGAGGACTGGACTGCCTGGCATCCCCATCTCCAGCAAAGCTTCACCACAATGTCCACAAATAACCACAGCCTAAGCCACCAATGCTCTCACAGACACCATTGACGTTGATTATAGATGAAGTAATCATGTGGAGACTATACTACTCTATGGTTCCCACCCAGAACCAAAGCCAATGCACCCTATTCAACTCACTTTATAGATACACCTACAGAAAAGTCTTTCCCTATGGAAGCTACTTAATAAAACTGGTTACACCAGAAGTGATGGTTACACCAGATGAGCAGATAGCAACATAAGGACACAAGAAACATGAAAAAGCAAAGAGATACACCTCAAAAGGAGCACAGTAAGTCTCCAGTAACAGACCCCAAAGAAAATAAATTTTGTGAAATGTTTGAAAAAGAATTCAGAATATTGACCTTAAATAAATTTAGAACAAAAGAACACAGATAAACAATACGAATAAATCACAAAAGAATTCATGATTTAGATGAGAAATCCAACAAAGATAGATATCATAAAAATAGCCAAAGAGAAATCCTAAAACTGAAGCATTCAATGAATGCAATAAAAAATATAATCAAGACATTTAACAATATGTAAAATAGGAGAAATGATTTCTAAACTTGAAGACAGGTTTTAAGAAATGACCCAATCAGAAAACAACAACAAAAAGAATAAAAATGAAGGAAGAAAGCTTACATCATACATAGGATACCGTCAAGTGAACAAATATTCAATTTTGGGAGTTCAAGAAAAGATAGAAAATGTCATAGAAAACCTATTCAGTAAAATAATAACTGAAAAATTCCCAAATATTAGAAAAGATACAGCTATAGATACAGGGAGCTCAAATGTCCCCAAATATATTCAACCCAAAAAAGCCCTCTCTGAGGCACATTATCATCAAACTGTCAAAAGTCTAAGGTAAAGAGAGAATTTTAAAAAGAGCAAAAGCATCTAGTCACATATAAAGGAATTTCAGACTAACATCAGATTTCGCCACAGAAATCCTATAAGCCAAGTGAGAATTAGATGATATATTCAAAGGCTGGGAGTGAAAAAAAGAACTGTTAGGAAAGAATACTATACCCATAAAATTTATTGTTCAAAAATAATGGAGAAACAGTCTTTCCCAGACAAACAAAGACGGAGGAAATTCATCACCACTAGACCAGTCCTACAAGAGCCGTGTAAGAGATTTTTTACAACTGGCATCCAAAAGACAGTATCTACCATCATAAAAATACACTAAAATATAAAACTCAACTGAAACAACAGAAACACAAAGAAGAAAGTGAAAGGAATCAAATATTATTATTATAGAAAGCCACCAAATTTTATTATCAAAGATGAGCAATAAGAGAGAAAGAAAGGAACAAACATAGAAAACAGTAAGAAAACAACAAAATGGCAGGAATAAGTCCTTACCTATCAAAAAGAACCCTGAATGTAACCAGTTTAAGTTTCCCAATTAACAGAGATAGACTGGCTAAATGGATAATAATATAAGACCCAACTATATACTGCCTACAAGAAATACTTTTCACTCATTAAGGACACAATGACTGGAAGTTAAGAGATGCAAAAAGATATTTCCTACAAACATAACCCAAAAGTGTACAAAAGAAGTTATATCAGACAAAAGACTTAAAGTCAAAAAAAAACATAAAAAGAGACAATGTCATTATATAATGATAAAGAGATCAGTTCAGCAAGAAATATAACAATTGTAAATATATATACACCCAACACTTGAACACCCAGATATATAAAGTAATTATTATAGGTAAAGAAAGAGAGCTAGATCCATTAATAATAAAACAATAGCTGGGAACTTTAACACCTCACTTTCAGCACTGGACAGATTATCTAGACAGAAAGTCAACACAGAAGCATCAGACTTAAACTGCACTATAGGCCAAAAGAACCTTACAGACATTTACAGTACATTTCCTCCAACAGCTGCAGAATACCTTTTTTTTTTTTTTTTTTTTTTTCACATAGTCTCACTCTGTTAAAAACCCAGAGTGCAGTGGCACAATCTAAGCTCACTGCAACCTCTGCCTCCATGATTCAAGCACCCAAGTAGCTGGGACTACAGGCACACCACCACCATGTCTAGCTAAATGTTGTATTTTTAGTAGAGATGGAATTTCACCATGTTGGCCAAAATGGTCTTGATCTCTTGATCTCATAATTTGCCTGCCTCAGCCTCCAAAAGTTCTGGGATTATAGGTATAAGCCACTGCACCCGGCCAGAATACCCATTCTTATCAGTACATAGAATATTCTCCAGAATAGGCCACATGTTAGAACATGAAACAAGTCTCAAAAAATAATAAAAATCAAAATCATGTCAAGTATCTTCTCAGACCACAATGGAATAAAATATCAACAAGAGAAGCTTTGGAAATTAAATAGTATGCTCCTGAACAATCATTGGGTCAATAAAGAAATTCAGAAGGAAATCAAAACAATTCTTGAAACAAATGAAAACATAACATACCCAAACTATGGAATGCAACAAACCTAAGAAGGACATTTATAGAGTTGAATGCCTACATCAAAGAAGTAGAATGATTTCAAATAAATAATGTAATAATGCACCTCATAAAACTAAAAAAGCAAGAAGTCAAACCCAAAATTAGTAAAAAGAAAGAAATAATATCAGAACAGAAATAAATCAAAGAGACTTAAAAAATACAAAACATCAATTTAATAAAGTTACATTTTTGTAAAGGTAAACAAAACTGGTAAATAGACTATGAAAAAAAAAGAAAAGACCCAAATAAACAAAACTGGGAAAACTGAATATCCATATACAGAAGAAAGAAACTAGACCCCTGTCTCTCACTATGTACAAAAATAAAATTAAAATGGATTACAGCCTTCACTTTAAAACCTGAAACCATAAAACTAACAGAGGAAAACATTGTGGAGATGGTTCAGGACATTGATTGATACGGCATAGATTTTTTGACAGTTAGGACCACAAAAGCACAGGCAACAAAGGCAAAAACAGACAAGTGGGTTTATAACAAGTTAAAAATCTGCTACATAGTAAAGCCAATAATCAACAGAGTGTAGAGAAAAAATACAGAATAGGAGAAAGTATTTGCAAATTATTCATCCAATGAAGAATAACCAGAATATATAAAGAACACAAACAAATCAACAGCTATATATATATCCTATTAAAGTGGGCAAATGATTTGAAAAGACATACAGATGGCCAACAGGTGTTGAACATCACTAACCATCAGAGAAATCCAAATCAAAACCACAATAAGATATTATCTCACCCCAGTTAAAATGGCTATTGTCAAAAAAAAGCAAAGAAGAACGCAAAAAACAACACATCTGGCAAGAATGCAGAGAATGAGGAGCTCTAGTACACTGTTGGTGAGAATGTACATTAGTACAGCTATTATGAAAAACTGTATGAAGTTTCCTCAAAACAACAGAACTATCATGTGATCCAGAAATTCCACTGCTGGGTATATATCCAAAAGAAAGGAAATCAGTATATCAAAGAAATATTTGCACTCCCAGGTTTGTCCCAACGCTATTCGCAATAGCCAAGATATGGAATAAACCTCAGTGTCCATCAACAGATGAATAGATAAAGAAAATCTGTTACATATATGCAATGAAATACTATTCTGGCATTAAAAATAATAAAATCCTATTATTTGCAGCAACATGGGTGACCATAGAGGACATTATGTTAAACAAAATAAGCCAGGTACAGAAAGACAACACATGTGCTTGCTCATATTTGGAAGATTTAAAAAAAATGAATTTGTCTCATAGACATAGAGAGTAGAATGGTAATCACCATTGGCTGGGAGGGGTGGGTAGGGGGTGGAATGAAGACACGTTGGTTAATGGGAACAAAAATACAGTTATATAGAAGGAATAAGTTCTAGTATTTGATAGCACAGCAGGGTGACTATAGTTATAATTTATTATATATTTCAAAATGGCTAGAAGATTTGAAATGGTCTTACCACTAAGAAATGACAAATGTTTGAGGTGATACATATTCCAATTACTCTGATTTCATCATTACACATTGTATGCATGTATCAAAATATCACATGTACCCCATAAATATGTACAATTAGTATGTATCAATAAAAATGTAACATTTTCAAATAAAATGATTTTGAAAAAAAATTTTCTAAAAAAATTCATTTTAAAACATTTACTTAAAAAATATGTTAAGAGAGTAATTGCCATCAAGAAAAAATGAATCAGAAATATAGGAACCCAGAAAAGAGGTGACCAAGAAAAACTGGCATGGAAGTAGGATAGAACTAGAAAAATAAAATGAAAAGAAAACCTAACTTATGAGCTCCACAGGGATAAGAGATATCTCAGGAAACAGTATAATTATTTAGAAAAAATACAAAAGGAAGACAAAATGAAACACAAATTAATAAAAAAAAATGTTGAGAACAAATCAAAGTTAAAGAATACATGACATCTATATAATTGGTATCCCCAGTGAAGAAAATCAGAACAATGAAACAGAAAAAAAAAAATGTTAAGTGAAGTAAACCACATTTATCTGAAATCTCCATACTGAAAACATACATTGTGTACTTAATAAATCTACCCCCCCCAGTGGTCACCTCTAAGGCATACCTTGGTAAAACTTTTTCCTTAAAAAACAAATGTGGTTATCTTGATAAAAAGAGCAAGTTGCTTATAAGAGAAAGAAAATCCAGTTTGCATTATGCTTCTTGACACCAACATATACCACCAGAAAAGAAAACAGCACTTACAAGACATTCAAGGAAAGAAAAATGAGTCAAGGACCAATGATGTCTTAAGGTTCAAAACAGGCTACAGGCAGATAGATATCAACACGCAAAAATCTAAGGAATGTTGTTCTCAGGAGCACCCTTCCAGAACTTGACCAAAAGACTAATTTCAGACACCAAGAAATTATTGTGGGGAAGAGGAATTTGGCAAATAGTCTGGTGATGAGAATTGAATATACTTAACTGAAGAACTAAGACTAAAATGTGCAATAAGAGTAACAAAATAATACATAAATATTGAATCTTCAGGCAGTGTAGAAATCATAAAACTTACAACAAAATGGGTGAATTGGTTTATGTGCTGCCAAAGTGAACACACAGTAATTATTCTTTTGGATTTCCCCCACATGACAGCACTTGCCTTGCTCTACCTATTGTCACCAGCTTCCAGCCTGGAATCCTGTGTTCTTTCCCCTACTTAGACTTCCTTCAAGACTCTCCCCATGATGTAATTATCTAACTCACCTTAATTGATACCAATTTTTATACTCAAGAGACTATGGAAAGTAAGTTTATGTGAAAAGCTGACATAATAAGCTCAAGTATATTAAAGAATACAAGAATAAACTTAAAAAAAAGAATACTACTAACTAAAATTGAATAATGGATGAGAGGAAGGAGTTTACGGGGTAATTTTATTGTTGCTCATAGTAGAGAAACTAAGCACATTAAAGGTACTTTTATAAAGATAACCACTACAGCAAAACTATAAACCTTCCCAAATATCACAAAAACTGAAAAAAAAGCCAACAAATAAGAAACCGGAGAGTTAAATACTGTCCAAATACTTTGAACATAAACATATTTATATTACATAAAATAACAGAATGTATTGATTATGCCAAAATGTAAATGGGCTTAACCTTGCCTATTAAAAGAAAAATATTTTCAAATTAGCTCTCAAAGTAAAATCCAGTTCTATACTATATAAAAGAGACATACCAAAAACAAAGGATTTTAAAAGTTGAAAATAAAAGGAAAAGCAAAGGAATACTAGGCAAAGCAAATCAGAAGGTATCAGAGGTCATGATCCTCATATCACACAAAAGAGAATTTGTTTCACAGAGCATTAAAAGAAACAAAAGAGGAAATTTGTAATGCTGAAGGCTATAATTCACAATGCATATGTAATAGGTATAAATATCTATCATGAAATATTGTAGAAGCAATTTTCACAAAGCACACATTATAAGAGATGCAAAGAGAACTACATAGGAACCCCCTAATAACAGCATATTTGAATAAATATCTCGGTCCAAGATAAACCAAGAAAACAAAAAGTACAAATGTGAACCAGTTAATAACACAGACTACATAAATATAGATTTAAATCCACATCATGATAGTAGATACCTTTTCTTTGGAAAGACCCTGACATATAGTAGATACTCTTTCTTTGGAATAACCCTGACCAAAAAAAAGTTTTAATATTAGACTACATTAAAACTCAATAATTTCCAAAATGTAGAAAATAGAAATGTCTTTCCATCTAGTTAAATGCCCTATTAATTTATTCTTTAGTCAAATGGGAAATAGAAATTACAGGTGCAAAATCTGGGGAAAACATGAATAAAAACATTACAGAATATATTTACTACTGAAATGTACACTTAAAAATGGTTGAGATGGTAAAGTTTATGTTATGTGTATTTTACCAGAGCTAAACAAGCAAATATTACAGAGCAAAATATGTGAAATGCTACTAACACAGTACTTAGGTAAAAGGCATACTTTTAATAACTTACTGCAATATAAATGAAAGGGTGAAAATAAATTAAGCTTCCAACTCAAAAAGTTAAAGAATAACAAGATAAATTGAAGGAAAGCAGAAAAAATAAGTGACTATAGATAAAAAGCAAAAATTTAAAAATTAAGAGTTTGAATCATGTAAATGCATTATGATTCAAATGAAATAAGTTCAAAAAATAGAAAATACCATTATCTAATGACCCACCATTTTTGTTTCAGACATTATGAATTCAAGTCCAAAGAGATTAAGGTGTCACACAAAGCCAGAACTAAAATCCAAGTCTTCTTACTCCCAGTCAAGTGCTCTCATGGCAAAATTTGGAAAAGGTATAAATTAAGGTGAGTTAGGTACTCATAAGGAGGGTCTTGAAGGAAGTCTAAATGGGGGAAAGAACAGAAGATTCTAGGCTGGAAGTCTGTGACAACAGAAATCGCAAGGCAAGTCCTCACACTTGGGGAAGTCCAAAAGAATGTTTATTGGATGCTCACTTCGGCAGCATATATACTAAAATTGGAATGATACAGAGAGGATTTCATGGCCTCTGTGCAAGGATAACATGCATATTCATGAAGCATTTCATATTTTTCAGAGAAGGAAGAATAAAATATCAAGGAGTATGAAAAAACTTGTGGTGCTGATAGATATGTTTATTATCTTTATTTGTAGTGATGATTTTGCACACTATGTCAAGACATCAAATTGTACATTTTAATTATATGTGATTTGTTGTATGTCAATTATCTCTCAGTAAGATTTTAGCAAGACATTTATTATAATAAAATATAAAAGAAGAAACAAATGTTTACAAGTGTTAGTTGATGATAATGAGGAGAATAAATCCATAGAGGCATCAATATTTAATGGATAAATTATAAACATTCTTATGAAAGATAACATTTTAAATAAAGAGCTGATAGCAAATGCATTATTAGCCTGAGATTGTACAAATTACATTTTGAAACTATATATAATAAAGTAAGCATTTAAAGTCAAAAAGAAAGTGTTAAGTAAAACTCACATTACCTGGGAAAACTGCCTGTGGTGAAAGTAGATATTTCCTGCATTAAAGTAAGCCAGTGAGTACTTGGGGTTTAGAGAAATTGCTTCTTGATAGTCTTTCATTGCATTCTGTTTATGGCCCATAAACTCATGAATCACCCCACGATTTGTTAAGAATTCTGCTGTAGTATTGATCTGCAGTATAATATTATGATTATTTAACATCTGGGAATAGTATTTATCTCTGATTTCATGTCTGCCAAAATGAACATTATGGAATCTACTTGTGGGAAGCTAGTAATTTTACGGTGCATGTAAAACCCCAGTAGAACAAATATTTTGAGAAAGGAGTTGGTGTGAAGTTGGTTCAATGTCAACACTTTGTTGATTTGGTTGCAATAAAACAAATAATCTTAGTGTTTTTTCACTCAGTTTCATTCCAAGGAATAGACAAAGCAGAAAAGCTTATCTGTTAGCTGTTAAGCTAGGGAAGAAATTAAATGGAATAGTTAACAGGCTTATTTGTCCTGTGTAGTAGCAATTATCTTTCAGTTATTTCCTTTTTCTCATCTCAAACATTACATCTGCCCAAATCTACAGAAACAAAATCCAAAAGCTAGAAGCAAAGAAGAGTTCCTGTCAGCGCATTCAATATGAGATTTTTACTTGTCATTTCACTGAAGGAAGATTCTGGGGATTTACATTGTTCTTTCTTTAGTTCCTTCAAACCTAGAACGTTATTTTATGTTACGCATTTGCTCTGTATTACATAATAATATTGATGTCCCACGAAAGTATAAAGCGTATTCACTGAGAGCAATCAATGTTTAGCAGGAGTTCGGGGTTTTAGTGCATTTAGGTTATAAAACTGGCAAGACATAACTCTGCTATAGGGATCACTTGGGTAAAAAATATACAAAACATTATTTTCTCCATAAGTCACTTTAAAAAGCTAACAGAGACTTCTTACTTGAACCTATTCATTGACAGTGTTAATTTATGCTAATAATAATATAATCTAAGATGGTTTTTACCTTCACTGCAGCATTAATATCCTGCATTGCAGCAAAATTATTACCCATCTGAAGACAGACCACAGCTCTTCCTTCATAGGCTAGGTAGTTCTTTGGGTCAATATCCATGGCAATGGTAAAGTGATTCCAAGCTTTCTGGAATTTTCCTCGGATCTAGAATAATTTTCCAGTTACATAAAGTAGGAAATAGTCCATAACATGACAAATATTTATGATTCTGACTAATTAACTAAAACCTTTAGTAAGTGTATATTTATGCTGTGCTAAATCTAAGTTATTTAAGACCAGAAAATAGGCATACTGAATGCATACTGTGGCTGCATTCAGTTGACTCATTACTTCTGAGTATTTATGAAGAAATTTTAATTAATTAAAATCAATTTAACTTCAGAGTCATCTCCTATACCAATCCTGGACAACATAAAATCATGGCTACCACATGAAAGGCCAATGCTGTTGACCAACACCAAAAAATTCACATTGAACTCCACACACACAGGAAGGGATTGTATTTATTTCCTTGGCACTGAACCTCCAGTTATAGATAATATATACATAATATACATAATAAAATAAATACGTATTGAATAATAAATGAATAAACTAATGGTATAAAACATATTCTGATAAATCATGCCAGCATCTGGAGCTTTAGGATCACTATACGTATTCCATGGAAAATACGTGTAAATCTACCAAGCTTCTGTTTATACCAACTGGAAAAGAAAGAAAAGATCAGGAGAGGGGCCTTGTTAATAGAACAATGTCAGAGTGCTTCCTAGAGAAGACCAGCTGGCAACTAAATGCCTCCACAGGAAGGCAGTGAGTTAATAAATTCAGTAGAGTCTGGAGTCTTTTTTTCCCGATGGGCTCAAACATCCATCTTGCCAGAATCTCAGAAGCTGACTCACTTTAACCAAGCTGAGCCTAGGGAGTCTCACATAAAAGTAAAATACAACTGTTAAGGGAACAAGACCCTGTCTCCTGACCATCAAATCTTTTTTCTCTGGGTAAACCATTTGTAAAGCCACACTGTCAACACAAACTCATTTAACAAACAAGAAATCAGGCAAATTGAGATTAGATTATTAGACTATTAAATAGCAAACTGCCTCACAGTAAGAACTCTGTCATCTTCTCCAGACCACATCTGTTGTGCTCAATTCTATATTTCTAGTGCTAGGCAAATAGTAAGGGAATCTGTAAGTATTTGTTGAACAAACTGTTGCTCTTTCCCCACACAGAACTCAGATGAGTATAACTCTCCTTTTGCAGTCCTCCTTCCTGACTCAATTCTTTACACTGCTGTGTTTTTCAATTCTTTTTCAGGTTGCTATATATTCAGTGGGATATTCAGAAAATGCATATTTGTTGTCACTTCTCCTATTAATGCTATTCACATTTTTAACTGGACCATAAGGTCTTCAACTCCAGCCTCATCTCATACCCTGCTCCCTTTGCCCATAACATTCCATCCACTTGGGCCCTCTTTTTTACAAGACTTTCTGCTGGGCTGATTCCACTCTATGGAACACTGTGTCCTAGCCACAGCCCCTACTTTCACAGCTCAACATTGTTAATTTCTCCAAAAGCTTCTCTCACCTCTCAAACAAAGCTAGGTTATTTTGTGACAAGTTATACTAAAACTCATCCTTTTCCTTTTTTGCACTTATCATGATTATAGTCAATTATTCATAAGATTAATTGTTTGATGCCTATCTCTCCACTGGGTAGTAAACTCTGCAAGAAGAAGGAAGTACATTTTGGTCATTGCTATATCCTCAGGCCTAGAGCAGTTTCCATTCTATATTTAGTGCTCAGTTAATGTCTGTTGAATGCAATGAATGATGATGATGTTAACGTATTTCACTGGATTGCATTCAGCTCTAGCTGCCTTGGAAATCACTCTCTTTAAGTGGACTTTGCAAATTTCTACTGTGGTCCAATAATGGCTAATTTTCTTCCCTTTAGCTTTCCACTAATGCAACAGGACAAAACCTGTGGAGCCTAGGTATACAAGCTAGTTAAATAAATGTTACTCAGGTTCTTAAAGATGAACTTCATCAGGTAAATTTTAAAAGTTGTTTATAAGTGTAGGAGGAAGGTAGGGAGGAGTGTAGACATAAAGGAAACTCAGGTTCAAAAGATTTTCATCTAACCAGCCTACCAGCTCCCCAGGCTGATCCAGATCCAGGCAGGCTCTCTATAACTAACTAAACCCCCTGCTTCCACTACTCCTCTGGAACCCAAAAGCAAGGAAAAAGTAAATGTTCATAACCAAAGAAATAACATACACTCCCATTGCCAGGAAACGACCAAATATATTCTTTCTTCCCAAAGGATGCTTTTAATGCTCTAAATGTTGCCATATTACCTGTAAATTATAGCCCAAACTAATTCTGGCTTTTACGTATCCTGGATTAATATGCAGTGCTTTCAGAAAGTCTTTCTGTGCTTTCTTGGTGGCTTCATCAAGACCATATTCCATGTAAGAATTTCCCCTTCCAACATAAGCATCCAGAAAACATGGGTTAATTTTAAGAGCCCCAGTAAAGAAATTGACGGCTTCTTCAAACTCATTAATTCTGCAAATAAATAAAAGTATTAATGCCTCTGGTAAACTGATGCATTCTGGTGACCTATGCAATGTTTTCCTGTATGTGGCTTTTCCATAAAGATTTGAATTGACTCATAAAAAAAAAATCTCCATTACTATTACCCATTGAAGGAGGTAAGCACATCAGTCCATAGGACCTAGGGAAGTGTGACAGGTCTTTGAAGATTTTGGTAAAAGGAAAGATGGCAAGAAAGAGTCATTTTCATAGCAGAATGTGATGGGATAATATTCTGGATTTTTTTTCAAGTTATTAAAGTCCACATGGCATTTCTAAATATGTTTTTAACAGGTATCAGTTGCCAGTAAAGAGAAACATATGCTACAATTGATGAAATCTACTTTTAAAATCAGATTAAAATAAACTTATTTATATGTATTTAATATTTCCTTATACAATGAAAACAGCCAGATTTTCATCACATGGGTCCTTACTTCAGGTCTCCTATAAAGGTAGGCCATTTCACTGTGGACACCAGGAGAGGAGGGGAGAGAAAGAAGAAAAATGCATTTTATTTATCAAATTTGTGAATGTATGTGGCTAAATGATAACTCTGTCTCTCTATCCTCCCTAATTACTCTCTTGTGGTGGAGGTTAAAGCTGTTAAAGCCATCAAATATTTGTTGATGGGCATATAAAGTCACTTCTCCATTTCATATGTATATCTAATAATAATATTTAATTTCAATTAACATGGAGAGAGTCTAGGATTTTAAAAAATAGAATGACGAAACTAGCACTGTTTACTTACCACGTACTGTGCTAAATACTTAACAAATGCTATTTCCTTTAATCCTTCCAACAACTCTATCAGGTAGTTATAATTATCTACATTTTACAGATGAAAAGAAAATCATGGCTCAGAAAAATCTGCACACAGGAAATGGCATACTAACTAACATATTATGTTTGCAAAGAGAAAATGACTGAGATTCAGGTAAGCCTTACTCCAAAACCCATGCTTTTCCACACAGCCATGTCTACCACATATTCTGCACCTACAATATACCTGTGGTTGGTGCAAAGGAGCCAGTGAGCTGATAACTCAACAGGGTAGCCAGAAAAAAAGGCTTGGAGTTCAAACTTGAGCCTGAACATGCAAATTAATATTCATTTTTCAAGATTGTTATGAGGCTCAAACAAAAACATGTGAAGAGCACCTAGCACAGAAACCCTCACCCAAAAAATTATCTCTTCCTTTCATTCTTTTAATTACTGCTCAAACAGGTTTCAAATTTTAATAATATGCATCACTACTTTGCCCTTTTTTCCTTTATAAAATACATGAAACCTAGGATAAACTTTTCCAGAAATTGTCATCTTCTAGAGGTTACTCAAAAATTATCTTTTAAATCAGTGTTTCCCTAACTACCCCTTCCTTCATAAAATTGCCCCAGGTTCCACCTACACTATCATTTACTGAATATTTTAAGTCAACTCACTTTATTTACTTACCTAAATTTATTTTTAAAAGCAAATTAATGTTAATATCATAAGTTGAAAAATTATCTCATGCCATAAATAACATAATAAGCTTGGAGCTGGATCCTACTCTGCAGAAAACTGAGCCTGAGTGCTGTACCATTGATTACAAACAGAAAGTTTTTAAAGACTAGCTCTTAGCTGAGACTTTCTCCTTGATGTATTCAGAAGGTTTGAGAAAGAATTCATTCTGAAACTGAAAGGCAATTCAGTTTTTCATAATGTGATTCAGTCTCTTTTTAATGCTTGTCCACGCCATGAAAAATAACAGGTACTTGTGATACTTGCTCCATGTTTTCCCAAATGTGGTGCAACAATCCACAGTGAAGCATTAAGAAAAATCACTTCTGATGTCACAGGCAGGCAAAAGTTAACAGCATATATGAATCAGTTGCCGCCTTTTGAACACAAGGTCACTTTCCTCAAGTAGTTTACAATGGAATGGTGCTCTTTCCTGATAATTGGCACTATTTAAGAAATAAAAGTAGGGCTGGGCACGGTGGCTCACGTCTATAATCCTGGCACTCTAGGAGGCCGAGGAGGGTGGATTACCTAAGGTCAGGAGTTTGAGACCAGCCTGGCCAACATGGTGAAACCACGTCTCTACTAAAAATACAAAAGCTAGCCGGGCATGGTGGCATGTACCTGTAGTCCCAGCTATTTGGGAGGCTGAGGCATGAGAACTGCTTGAACCCAGGAAGCAGAGGTTGCAGTGAGCCGAGACTGCGCCACTGGACTCCAGACTGGGCAGCAGAGTGAGACTCCATCTCAAAAAATAAAAATAAAAGTCCACTTGGCCTTTCCAAGTGCCATCTCACTGTAGTATAGTAATAATTCTAAATATAGCATAACAAATTCCTTATAAGGAATAATTAGACCACAGTCATTCTGTGTAAAATGCATTTAGTTGATAGGTTTTGCTGTGTTCAGTATTTCTATCTATGGGTAGTGAAGCTTTTACTTATGATGAATACCTATGGTGACCATGTCAATGGACATTTCCAGGGATTTCCTCTTCTCTCCTATTCTCCTCCAAATTCATTGAAATTCCCCTAGCACATTGACATCCAAATAGCATCATACATCCTGGCCCCTCTTACCCAGAGAAATTTAAAATCCTTTGTGAGTACATGTTCTAATATATGGCTTATGAAATACAATCTTTCCTTCTGTATAGCCTAACCAATTAGAAAAATGAGGCAGTGAACTAAAGTTCACCACCATGTCATGTAAGTTGTGCATTACAGAATGGCAGTGATCAAAGCTATTTTTCTGTACCCATCAAGTTATCAGCACTGTTTAATGAGTATCTGGTCTGTTCAGACCAAGTAAATAATCATTGAATCTTAAAGCTGAAAAGAAATCTTGAAAGACAGCTAGCAAGCTCCTCAAAGCTGATAGTGACTAAAATCAAGCCCAGGGAGGTGAAAGTGCTGAAAATCAGAGGCTCCCCAGACTCCTGCAACAATAGACCAGGAAAAAAAAATGAGCAGATACCACTGTAGAAATAGTAATTTCATTTCTCTAAATATGTGTCTGTCACAGTGTCCTACAGGTTGAAGCCCTTGTTAAGTAAATGCATGGCAGTTAGCCAATGGGAAAATTTGGCAGAATATCTATGTTCTGTCAGGATACACATTCACTGAGATACACATTCTTAAGCATCAGTTACCACAAGTGTAAAAGTATGTTAAATGAGATTTTCTAAAATAAAATGTGTTCACATAAATCTAGAGCACTGTGATCACTTACTGGAGGTGCATGATTCTACTTACAGTGTTCTGTGAACAAGGGACAGTGTGCTGAGCTTGTTCACTAGGCCACAGACACAAAGGCCCACTGCATTTTCCAAATTAATCACATACGTGACCAGATGTGCTCTACTGAGTTGTACAAATAAATCGCAGATCCCTCCCCAAACTAAAGAATTTGGCTTGAAGAGTTAAAGACTCAAAAATATTTTATGCCCCAATATGTAAGAATAGTAAAATAAATGTGCTGAAGTAAAAAGTAGATAGGATATATAACTCTGAGTAATCTCCCTCTATGATATTATTTTTTGAAATATGAAGGTGGTGTTCTCAGTTCTAAAAATTAACTCTACCACAAACACTCGTGGTGACTAAATTGGGCAACAAGTAGGATATTCAAGCCTAAGGAATGTTGTCTCCTAGCAACCACAAGAGTGAGAACCAGAGATATACAAAGGATACTTCAAAAGTCTGCAACCCCATGAGATCAAAGATCAAAGCCTTAAAATTTAAAAATTTATTTCTTTAAAGAATTTGTCCATATAAGAAAATGTTTACTGTCCCTGCTGTAAGACACACCAGGAATGAATCCCTATAGTTAGAATCCATGCATCTCTGGTATAAGGGTGTTATAGCTCACCTTGAAAAGCAAAAAAATATTTTTCCTGAAATAAATATAATCAATCACTAAGCTCTCCTTATTGTTAAATTCAGCTAAACTTAGAACTCAAAACATGTGGAATTGGGATTCTGAGTTTTCAGAGGTTTATAGTTTGATTTAAATTCTACTTTTATTAAAGGACAATAGAGATTCGAGTCGGGTGATGAAAGTTGGTTATTTGGAATTGCAAAGCAGTAACAGCTTTAAGGAAGCTCTCCCGTATATACCCAGTGATTACATTTCATAAAGGAGATTGTGAACTGACACATGGAGAAATTTACTGGCTCTAATGGTTGCTAAACATAGGAGTGAGGTAGAGAGTAGTTTTGGAGTCTGTTTTTAGTTTTAACAGAATGCAACAAACTCGGACATTTTTGGTCTGCACCCACCCACCAAAACAAACACATCAGTCATCGTTATCCCATCTCTTCTTAAGAATGACAATTGCTTAAAGAGATAGATTGTACAAAGGTTGCTGGATTAAAATAGACAATGGTATGACTGTGTTTTGCTGTCTGTACAAAATGAAAGGTCTGAGACCAGTTTAGGCCTTTTAACAGAAAGATACTTTTCAGAACTTCCAGTTATGGTATTACTCTGCTCATAAAATTTTTAAAAAAGCAGAACTAACTCTCATAGGAAAATATAGCTGTACTATATATGTCCTAAAAGAGAAAAGGATGTCAATTTCCTAAATAATTGAAACTATGTTTTTTTCTCTAAACTGGATATTTATGCAGCCTAGTCTACATAATTTGGAACTATTCTAATTTAATCCTCCAAATTTACTGGTATTATTTATTTCTTAGGGGCAAAAAAGCTGTAAACTATTATTTAACCAAATATATTCTATCACATATTAAAATCCTCACAGGCTTAATCTCCATAATTTTAAAAGCAAAATTACCAAAAGTTAATTTTATGATGTCAAAAATATATTTAGAAACATAAACATTATGGCTAGCAAAGTCTATACACTAGAATATTATTTCAAAGTATATTTTAAGCTCATTATCTTCTATATTTTAACCTTATGTAAGTGTTCTCATCTCTTCTTCTATAACTTATTTTTATAATAAACCCAGGAAGAAGTAATAATGCTTTAAGTATTGTGGTTTTCGTAGATATTTGCTGGTGTTTTTACTTAGTTTTAGATTTACTTATGTTTTAAAATGCAAAATTTTCCTAAAAATGCCTAATATCTTAAAATCACCCTTTCTTCCAGGAAAGAGATTTCTTAAAAGTTAGTCCCACTTTATAAACAGAATTTTTTTATTGTTTTATGCTTAGATATTTCAAGCTATGCATAACTGTATTCTGTATATTGCCACAATCTGTTCCCAGCGTCTAAGCTTGGATCAGATGGACTTTCTCCAATGCCACCATGGAAGCATTTGCCTGCTAATCTGCGTAAAAGAGCCTATTAGAAAGTAGAAGGGTGCTGACGAACACTGAGTGTGGCCCCATGTCTACACAGAGAACTCTTGTGTCCCTCCCCATTTTTGCAGTCTGTCACATTCACAATTTCTCCCAGTTTCTTCCATTCTCTCCTGGCTTGTTTATGGGGTGATAGGTAAGTCTGATGGGTCCCACTTCCTTCTACTTTGACATCAGTTTCACTTCATACCTGTGATGGCACATGGCAGTAGCGTGATAAAGGCTCCCGTTAGTCTGGCTTATCAGTGCAGCTTGTTTAAAATCCTGAAATAGTTTTATAAGCTTTTGTTAATTTTTTTACATTATCTTATGTGTTATCTTGAACTTCTTCTAACTATGATTCCACAATGACATAAGCATTAAGATATACATCTTCCTAAAACTTTATATTTTCCCTTGTAGTATCACATCAAATAAGAACAGATGAAACAAAGGAAACCCATTATTGTAGACTCACTCAGAATCTTGTACTACTGGTCTCTACTTCAAGAATGGGGATTTTTCCTATGGTTTTACCCTGCTAAGGGTAATGAAGTATCTCATTTACTTTCTTTCCATTGTTTATTCCCAGTGAACTACTCTAAAGAATTCCCCATCTAGACAGAAAAGAAAATGCACCTGGAGAGAACCTTTGACGTTATATGACTATAGGACAAACAGGCCTCCAGGTTGCACAAAGGGCATAATCAGGCCTTCTGTGTGGGTGAGCTGGGGCTGCTCCTACCTTTGGAATCCACACTTCCGGCGAGAAGTCAACTCTTTTGTCAAGGATCTCTAAGTTCTACTGAGAGAGATAAATGGAAACTCTAATCCCCAGATCTGAAGTTAGAGAAGTCAGGTGGGAAGGATCCCAGTGGCCCCTAGGAAGAGGCTGTTTAAAATCACTGGAAGTGCTAAGTCCACAAGAGATCCTGCCACGGTAGCCCAGAGCTCTTTCCTCTGTCAGGGCCCAGAGACAATGTCTAAAGCTTATGGCTTTTCAAAGTCCTGCAGAAATATTTGACGCCTAAAGTAAAATAATAACACTACTAACTTTAAATTAAGGAAATATTTAAATAGGTAACTGTAAAACAAAATATTATGTCAACTGCATGATATTTACATACGTATTAATATATGAGAGTTAGATTGATTTTAATGATTTCTATACTGTAGGAAGGGCTGCTAAAAGTTCTGAATCTATGAAGGAATTAAAATAGCCCTGCTTTTTACCCAGAGGACTGGTTCAGCAGGAATCTTCATGCACAGTATTGGTTGTGATCTCAATTGACCAAGCAGAACAATGGGGAATATTACACTCTCCTCTGGATTGGCAAAAGGAAATCCCTCCAGACTTCCTTCCTGGAAGCCAGACATTAGAACTCTGCAGTCTTAAAGAACACGATCCAGCCATAAAGGAGCTAATCTAAACCATACTCCGTCTCCCTCCCCCTTCCTCCTCCTTTCCACAAACCCTCCCTGGCTATGTCAGAGGGAAGAGGCTGACTGTCTTAGAAGGTAAGATAAATTTTCTGCTATTATTGGAGGTGAAAGAGGAGTGGTAAGGTTAATCTGAGCACTCAGAGATCCTGCTGGAGGAGGTGGTGTTAGTCACAGACCAATCTGTACATGTGGATGCCCCATATTGATTCAAGTAGCATATTTGATACCAAATGGAACTATTTGGAAGAATTTTTTTTAATTATTGTCTAATCAAATATAATTTAATAAAAATGCTTCCAGACATACTTAAGGAGGATTTTTTTTTTTTGCTAACATTAAAGCAAAATTACAAATGTAAGTGAGCTTTATTACAAACATTCCCATTACTTTTGGAGTTTCAAGGATGACCATGTAACTTAAAAGGCTAAACAAATTTCGTTTTGTAATCAGATGAAACTTACAAAAGTTAGCTTAACTCTATATACATAATCATTATTATACCACATGGTAATTAGGCATTAATTATCAACATAGACATAAAAGATGACTTTAGCATTACTTAGAATAAAGTTAGCTACTGTTATTTATACTATAACTTTTTTCTTCTGCATTAATTCTCTCTCTAATATAAGGATGACAAAAAACAAACCACACAGTCACTCATGTATGCCACACAGAATAGAATTTAGCTAATGTAGCTGTCTCACACTACCAGACATGCCTCCCCTTCTCCCATCAGCTCTGTATACCAGGGGTTGGGAGCCCCTGGTATATGAGATGTAGATCGACATCTCACTCACAGCGGGAGGTGAGCCACAGGTAAGCATTACTGCCTGAGCTCTGCCTCCTGTCAGATCAGCAGCAGACTGGATTCTCATAGGAGTGCAAATCCTATCTTGAACTGTGCATGCAGTTGCGTGCTAGGCTGCATGCTCCTTATGAGAATCTAATGAATGCCCCATGATCTGAGATGGAACACTTTCATCCCTAAACCATCACCCCACTGCCCCACCACCTGCATCCCCTGAAAAAATTATCTTCCATGGAACTGGTCTCTGGTGCCAAAAAAGTTGGGGACCACTGCTATATACTTATGACAATTTGTTTGTTTATTTGTCTTAGTCTCTATTTCACTTCCCTTAAGCATTTGCTCCTTGGCTACCCATTTATATTTAAGTTTGAGACATTTAGACCCAGAATGGTAGCTCGGGGTGCCTGAACATCTCTTCTCCACTATCTTTAACCTTGTAGCATTATATCTTTTTTATTCTTTTACTACTATCTTGGTAGGTTTTCAAGAGGAAAACAAATGTTCTTAATGCATTAACTTCTGATTAACTTCGCCATTAACTTCACAAACAATTCCAGTCCAAATGCTTCCTGAACAAAGTGTTTCTATGAGGGGCATACACCTTTCAACTAACTAATGTTTTCAGCACTCAGGCTACTCAGCTTCTCTGTTAATCAATCTTTCCCACTAAAACTGTTGTTTTTCCTGGGTAGCTTACATTTATTCATAGTGTAAACTGCCTCAAAGGTAAATGATTATGTTGGACAGAATCTCAAAAAAATAACTCCAGAAATAGAAAAATATACATCTTCAGAGGTGAAAAGAACAGGATACATTCCGCTCCATCATGTTAGGTTGCAGTTCCTCAGAAACGAAGTAAAACTGTTATTATTTAATTATATATCTCAAGTTGCTATTTAATTTTTACCTTCTGTTTCTTAATCCCAGAGTTACGGGCAATAAAAATAAAAAGCTAAAATGAGAATGATGAATTTTGTTTAATTATTCTTTGATGAAATACATGTTAAACTACCTGTTTCTTTTTGATACAGTACATATACTTTCTTCTAGTATGATTCTGAATGCTGGTCACCACTAACTTAAAAGCCTGTTACCAGCAGTCCATTCTAAGCAACTATTTCCGGCCCTGTTTGAAACAGATTTATTTTGATATATTTGTAAAAGGAAAAGAGGAAAATTGTGAATGAGAAAGTTACCACTGAACAGCAGAGTTCATGTTATAGGAATCATTTTATTTACTAAGTAACTTGAGTTTTGTCTGTACTCCCTTAAGAGAAGTGATGGTTTTGATCAAATTGGAAATTTTTAAAAATGTATTGGCTATTTATCTGTAATCAGAACAAAGCAAAAATATACTTTTTTTCTAAGAGTCTATCCATCATTTCAGGTATTTTAATAGAATTCTTGCTAAAGTTGAGCTATCACTCATTGCCAGTTGATGACAATAAAATCTTGTTCACTAGTTCTTAGAAGTCAATGTGCAAAATCAAGTGGGTTCTTTGCACAACAGGAAGGCTTACCTCTAATGCAAAGCCATACTGGCCTAGTTCTATGTAGATGAGTCCACGATTAAGGAAGGTATTTAGTTTTACAGTTTCTGTGGCATCAAGAAGCAGCACAATACCATAATCTGTTAATGCCTAAAAATAAAATAATCTTTGTAACATAGATTCAACTCTTTAGAACCTTAATTCATTGGCTATGACAAATGTATTTATGTCTACACTAGGATCCAGTGGTTAGTTCTTCAATTTGTTTTATGATTTATGGCCAAAATAATCATATGTTAGATTTAAATGGTACCCTTAGGTAAAAAGTATTAGGGACACGGATACTTTCCAATAAGCAGTGCACACTGTGCTTGCATTTCATGTTTTATCTGCGAGTCACCCAATGCATTTTCATTTAAAATTTAATTTCTGGCTGGGAGTAGTGACTCACACCTGTAATCCAGCACTTTAGGATGCTGAGGTGAGCAGATCACCTGAGGTCAGGAGTTCAAGACCAGTCTGACCAACATGGAGAAACCCCATCTCTACTAAAAATACAAAATTAGCTGGGTGTGGTGGCGCATGCCTGTAATCCCAGCTACTCAGGAGGCTGAGGCAGGAGAATCCACCTCAGAGAGGCTGAGGTGGAGGTTGCGGTGAGCCAAGATTGCGCCACTGCACTGCAGCCTGGGCAACAAGAGCGAAACTCTGTCTTAAAAAAAAAAAAAAAAAATTAATTTCCTTTTAGTGTTGCACTGTTTTCCTTGCTGAAATCTAAGCTCTATGAGATCAGAGCTTATCCATTTTGTTCACTATTTTAAGCCCAGTAACAAGAATCAAGCCTGCACATACCACGCATTCAATAAATTTATATCAAATGAAAAAAATCATGTATGAATGAAAATAGATCTTAATAAAACTAACAAATAAGCACTTGTAGGAAAATTACCTCAAAATATTTTGATATTCTTTTTTTAAAGACACATAGTGCAATCTGAGAAACAACTCAGACCCTTGCCCATTACCTTTACCTTTTCTGTTTTTTTACATTCACTGGCTAAACAAGATTTTACTGGTCTCTACCCTGTACCAGGTACTAGAAGCATACTAAACTTGGGTTGAAGCTGAATCTCTTAAATCATTTTCCTACTGAACATTCTGTCCAAAAGAGCCATATGGTCTATCAGAAAAGGGCTAAATCTTGTTTTGCCTGTAGCATCTGCTAACTGAAAATGACAAAGAGCGTTTTATATTTGCTTATTTGCCCTCTTCTGGTATTTCCTAATGTAGGGTGCTCAAGCGTCTTTTAAAAAAATGTACAATTAAAAATCCTATAGTTATGTTGTGGCATAATTATAAATAAATATTGCCAGGACTATAAAAAATAATTAGTAATATTTGTCAAAAAAAGAAAAAAACAAACCTAGAATATTAGCCACAAATTGTATAACATTTTTCTTTTACTAAATCACATTATTTGAAACCAGTATGATGCCTTAGAGAGCCACTAAGCAGCTGAATCTGCAACACAAGAGGAAATAAAAACTGGGAAATAAGATTTCATAAAGGTCAATGAGGGTAAGGGGTAGGGATGGGAGTGCACAGGTTTTGATTAAGAGGAGGGGCCAGGGCCTTGGCCTATCCTGGATTTGTGCCATGCCTCCGTTATCATTACCAGCTTCTCAATTTGGGGAAAATTACTTTACGCTAAGCCTTAGCTTTCTCATCTGCAAAACTGGGGTTTTAATTCATCGTATTGTTGTAAGGATCTACTTTAAAATATTTTGCTTGTGTGTCAGTGAAAGATTTAGCCCAGTTCCTGTCACACAATAAGCCCTAAATAAGTGATAACTGTTCACTATTTTTATTAATATCAAGTGTTAGAACCAGAATTCATCTTTGCTTAGTTTTTATGAAACTGTATCTTGGGAGAATGCCTAAGTGCATTTTCTGCAGAAAGTTACTTGGTTTTTTTCAGGCTAGGGATGGCAGGAATGCTGAGAAACAGGTGGAGGGAGACAGACAGGGAGAGGGACACACTGCTTAATGACATTCAGTCCACATGCTGGAGGTCAGGCAGTTTTACAAAGCCATCTGAACACTATTAACCCAGAAGCAAACAAATTTGTGGACACCAATACAGGTCACTAACTCCCTCTGTGTGACTTGGATGGGTTTTCTAACTTCTCCCTACTTCCATTTCCTCATCTGTAAAGTGAGCAGATTGAATGAAATGCTTCAGAGTTCTGGTAACTCTGAAATCACCAATATTTTATTATTGCAATTCAGTTTTACTTGATTTAGGTAGTGTTGCATTTTCTTTATTAACAGGGCATTGGCTTTTTCACATATCTGAGATAACAAAACAATGGGTGTTCCCTCCCCACCACCCATCTCGTTGTTTTCCTACTCAGGGTTACCTTTCTAAGAATGGGGTTGGGGAGGGAATCCTCAAATGCCCCTGTTGTGCAGGTCACTCTAGTAAATGATCTTTCAATCAGTTCTTAGCATCTTAACAACCCCCTTGTTAAAAATTAGTTATTCATTTATCAACATTTCTGGAGGAAACCTAATAAGCTGGTTACCAGGAATTTTATATCCTCTTAAGTAGAGACAATATTTCTCAACTTCCCTTCTAAAAGAGCTTGTACGTTTCTAAATTTCTAAATGCTTTAAACCGATTTCACTGTCCAAGTTTCACAGACTGGGGAGTGTGTGGACACAGAACAGTGGGAATGTGACGTACCCTTTTAAAAGAATGCATCATTTACTATGGACATGAGCAGAAATAAAGAGAGAGACAGGAAACAAAGAAAGAAGGGGACACAATACTGAAAGACCACAGACCAACTGCTCCCCAGCGAGGAATCCTCATTGAAAAGGGACCAAACCGACAAGAGGAAAGAAGAGAGTAGGTAAGATTAGAAAATATAAACAAGAGTTTGAACAAGTAGACGCTGGATCAAGACAAATGGGAAAAAAAGGGGGGTGGGGTTGCAGCAGCCCACAGGCCTTCAAAATATGGGCCAAAACTTGTCACTGGTCCCTGGAGTTGAAAATCATCACTCCATACTCCCTGCTACATGTGTGGTCTGAAGACCAAACAAAAAAATACCTACGCAAACTGCTCTAGCTATTATTAAAATTTTGAAACAACATTGCTAGTGATTGCTACTGCTTTAAAATTTCTGCATATGGTAGAAACATTTATTCAAATGAAAATTATGTAATGTATTTAATTTATAAATGCATTTAAATGCTTCTATAAGCATTATTAATTTTTCATTTTACTTCTTTCAGAAATTACGTAAGAAAATTTGGTGAGCAATAACAAAGAAATTAAATATCCTTTGAACTGGTTCTTTGGTTTCTCAAGTTTTATATGTGTGTATTTCCTAGAAATTCCTTCTGAAAATTCTAGCAGAAGTAATAAGAAAATACTTTATAAATGCCTTAAAAGAGTTTACAAATGCTTTAATGTATTGTTTATTAAATGTTTATTGATCAAAGTCAACAAGCTATTAAATGTGTGTTATTTATTAAACACTTTAAACACATTATTTACTAAAATGGTCATCTTACCATTTGAAGTTCCCTTATCTTGGTGTAACATAATGCTCTGTTATAAAATGCTATGTAACTATTTTTGTCCATGTTGATAGCCGTAGTTAAATCTGTAATTGCTAGCTTATAAGTCTAAAAAGAAAAAAGTAATTACGTGAGAAAGGAAAATCATAATGGACTGAAATTTAATAATAAAATAAATTATTGTTTCTATTAGAGATTTTGAAACACACATTTAATCATTCTTTGTATCATCTGTGAAATTAAGACTTTCAAGCTAATCTTTCACAGAGTTAATTAAGAAAATCTCCTTGTAGAAATTACCATTATAGTTTCTCTTACCTGCAAACAAAATTAAATATATCAACAACTTTAATTTAGGCAAATGTCTTATTACCAATGTTGGTATATGGCAAGGAGAAAATCATATTTCTCAGTTAAAAAAAAAGCCAATCCATATTCATCCAGCAAACCATTCACGAGTGCTTGCTTGCTTCTTTCACTCTGTCATATCACATAATCATCATGTTTTCTACCCACGTACTCTTTTGCTTCCTCTTTGATTCTTCTCTGATACCTTATATCATTCATTTCTATAGATAGTAATTTTCATGGAATTAACACATAATGCAAGGTCTTACCTTTGCTTTAAGGTATTATTTGCAAAATATTTCATATAAAATAGCTACAAAGAAAGATCAGAAAAGTAGAGGGAAATAAAGTATTCAGTGCAATATCAGGTATCAATGGTGCTGCTCACACCTTTTAACCCAGTAATTTCTGTTTAAGAACCAATCATAAACCCAAGCAGAAATTTTGTTCTCAGTTGTATAACTATATTAAATAGTAAAATAGTAAAAAATTTTAAAACAACCAAAAAGTTCAACAATAAAGTAATTAAAAATAAATTATGATGGAATATTATGCAGTCAGAAAAATGTTATCTTCAAAGATTAAGCATAAAAAGCAGGGCACAACACAAGTTATATAAATAGCATGGTCCAAATTTTGGAAAATATATTGTGAGGAAAATAAAAGACTAAATACAAATATGCCAAATGCACTCAGAAATTATCATTGACAGTGAGATAATAATCCTTTATTCCCTTCTATATTTTTCCAAATTGTCTACAATGAATATATACTACTTTCTTAATAAAAATAAATAATAATGTAAATGTCAAAAATAAGTATCATTATTTTGTGAAAAAAGGGATGAATTGGGAAAGTGTAAAGTTTTCTATCTAGTTCTGCCCTTCATATGACAGTGATTCCCTACCACAAAGAAAAAAAGGAAGTGAGTCCCCTGCCTAGCATAAGAGGATCTGCCCACCCTAAAATTTCAGTAAACCATGCAGAAAATGGCCCTACCTTGTTGTAGTATTTCAGAACTCCTCTGTAGAGATAGGCACGCACACTCTCCGGATAAATTTTCATAGCCATGTTACAATTCAAGATTGCTTTGGAATACCTGCCTTTTAAACCGTAGAATGCTACTCGGCTTAAATACGCCTATTCAGAGAGATAAAGAAGGAAAGGAGGAATGGCTGCTTTAGTAAAAGGGTACTTCGAACAAATCTATGCCTCCCAAGATGGTATTAAAATATAGCCTTTTTTTCACTTTCTTTTATTAGAAAAAATATTTCAAAGGACACAGAATAATTGAAGGCATGATAAATACCTATCACCTGGAGTTAATAACTATTAACATTTTGCCATATTTATCTATTTTTTTCCTGCACTATTTGAAAACAAGTGGTAGATATGGTAATACTTTACCATATGTCCTCTGGTATGCATCTCCTGTGGGAAAAAAAAGACATTCCCCTACATAACCATGCTGCCATTATATATCCAAGAGAATTTATGGAAATTTCCTAAAATCATCTAATATTTAGTCCAGATTCACATTTCATAGATTCCTAAAATCAAGATGCAATCAAGCTTCACCTATTGAATTTTGCACTGTCTGTACAGCCTATTAAAAGGCAGGAATCTATGTAACATCAAAACAAAAAGTAAAATTAATGAATATATATAATTGAAATGTTTAATAGCCACATTTATATATTAATAATATTTACATGTCACAGTCACATATACTTTTATATAAATATCATAATATCATTGATGGAAATAATACTTTAAGGAGAAATACAGCTATTTGGATTATCAAAATATAGTTAAGTGAAAAGTAGGTATAAGGAACTGATTGTTGCTAATTAATAACAACGGCATATACAAGATTTAATAGCTTTACCAAAGCTAACACTTTTCAACTCACTAAAAACATCTGTTTAAATACCTGGTAATGTTTTGGATTGAGGGTAATTGCACAATTAAAATCCAGAATCGAGCTATCCTTGTGGAGTTTTGCTTTACAAAGCCCTCGTTGATAAAAGCCTTCCGCAAAATCTGGATTTGCTTTCACAGCTTTTGTAAAAGAATCAAAAGCCTACAGGAGCATATTGTTAAAATGCAAACCATTTAGTGACAGAATATATTGTTTTAAAATATTAATGAATTATAGTATATAATTATTGTTGAAAAGTTTCACTCTATTTTTGGATTATTTTAAATACATTTTTCCTAATGAACCTCTTGAAACAAACAAAATTAATATTTAGAAACAAGTAGGGTTGGTTATTATAATTAAAGGTCTCATTCCCAGATTAAGGGCTACATAATCCATGTTGTTAGATTACAATAATTCAGGTGGTATAATTTTAATTATTCTTCAGATTTTGTTTCTTCAAAGAAATCACAACCAGCACATTTATTTTCCATTAGGATCCAGCAAATGCATCATTATAAAACTTCAGAACAATAGAATTCTAAAATGTTTCCCCACAATTTAAAGCAAAGCTGAGTTTGCTCTGGTTGTTTAAAAGGACTAAAAACATGTAAAAGATTTATAATTTGTCTTATATTTACTGGCATTTCTACATAGAACACCTAATCAAGTACACCTCTTTTTTTGGGTACAGCAATACCAGTTTAAAACGCTGTCCACCCTGTGAACATAAGGATTAGAATGACGTGTCTGTGTGTGTTTGTGTGTGTGTGTGTGTCTAGGATGGAATATCCAACATTAGCCATTGGATGGTATCAATTATTTTACATATTTGTCATATCAGTGACAATTCTGAAGTAAAGAATTGCATAAAATCCCTAAAGACTAGATAAACATGTAATAATTGAATTAACTGTTTTTCAGTGAATCTGGCCATCTTAACAACCAGCTTCAATCTGATTTGAATTGTTAAGCGATCAATAAGAAAAGCCAGAATGCTATAATCTTTTTCATTTATTCTACATTATGTCAAAGCACTCAAAGTACTTAAAATTTAATAAGTGAATTCATAATAACATGATAACATTATTTTACTGTAATAATTTCCTGCAGTTAGATTTATTGTTCTGGTGGGAAACACACATTAATCTTTAGAATATTGTTGACATGCAAGTATCAAATAAAACATGTTGGTTAAATAAAACAATGTCCTAGGTGTTGCAGGGTGCAGACAGACTATAATGAGCCAAGCTTCATAAGCAGCTTTGGACCAGATGCCCACTGTATAGGTGGCCTTCAGAAACAAAACAGCATAGAAGCAACCAGTCTCTAAAATCACAAACAATCTATACTCTTAAAGACATGAAATACCATTTGTAAATTGCCTTCCTCCATGTAACAAAGACCCAAATTATACAGACAGTCTGCTGAAATTGCTGTGGCATTTGGTCCTTTATCGGAATGAGAAATGACAACCAGCGCCTTCTTAAGCATTCTCACAGCTTCCTATAATGATAAAAAACAAAAAGATGGGGAGAAGGCAGGAAATGTTTCTTTCCACTATTTATTTAACATTACAGCCTTAAATGTTAAAAGGAGCACAGAGCACACACCTCTACTCTTACTTTAGCTGGGTCACACAGACATGGTGAAGTTACAGGTCTCGTCGATACACTACAAGAAGAGAACCCAGTTCAGGAGTCTGACCCTCATGAGTCCCACCCAGGTGCCTTTTCTACAAGCCAGTACTTAAGCAGGTTTATGGACATGGATTTTTGGAACTAAAATTTCTAAATTCTAAAGGCTACAGTCAGGCTTAAGTCAGACTTAAATTTATGAACTTGTTTATTGCCAATTTCCTAATAATTTTTCTGAGTGGAATACTGGGAAGCTACTAAGTAGTAAAAGATCCCACTGATAATATCTGACATAATTTTAATCAATTTTTATTGTGTCCTACTATCCTACTAATAGGGTTTTATTGGCACCAAAAAAATAAACAGCCTCCAAAACTCACCCATTTCATTTATTTAATCAAAATAGACAAAAGTCTCATTAATGAAAAAGTTGAATTTTCCAGATAGAAATGCCATTTAATACTTAACTACTCATTGTATATCTTTATATAGAAAGATAAATACTTGTTACTGATTATCCCATTTTCTTAATTGTATTAAATTGCTAAAGAAACAATGAGGTTTCACTTGGATATGCTAAGTGTCCTTTATGGCTCCCATTGAGCGTTAGCTGTACAGGTTTGCAAGCCACCCAGCATCGCTCCTTCTTCATTCACTTTCACCTTTTTCTCTCCTGTCTGAATTGTTTCCTTTCTCCATTTTTGCAGAGCTAACTCCTCAAAAGCTGTCCTCGACCCCATCTCCTCCTGCCCCATCTCTGCAGCCTGTTACTTCCTTCCTTATTTGGATTTCTGTCTCTTCACTGACTCCTTGAGTCCATAAAGACCTGTCTACTCAAGGCTTCCATACCATTTACATTAAAATGAACACATCTTCACTTCCTTCTACTTCCTCCATCTCTCTCTCTTTCACTAGTCTATGGTGTCATCTGAGGGTGATCTGCAGGGGCTTGCAGATAAGGCATCTTTACAGCCTGTAGAAAGTACTGTGGCTGCTGTATGGATAAAAGCTTGGAAGAGTACAACAGTGCAGCTATATAAATCAAGAAAAAAAATTTTAATTATATGTTCCAGACAAGGATAATAACCATAGAAGTAAAGAAAGAAAGTGGATTTGGGAAATATCTAGAAAGTAGAACCAAGAGAACATGACTATTGGTTGGGCAGAAGAGGGGAGCCGACAGTGACATCAGGTATCCAGGTAAAGTCACAGGGAGCAGGCTGGGAAGAGGAGATTAAAGCGAATATAAAAAAGCAGTCCTCAAAGAATACAGAGACCAACAACTCCAAATGTGAACAAAAAAGTAGACGTGATCCATACTGAGAAACGATCACAGAATCTGCAGTAAGAAAGTCAACGAAGGCCCAGCACAGTGGCTTACACCTGAAATCCCAGCACTTTGGGAGGGAGAGGCAGGTGGATCACCTAAGGTCAGGAGTTCAAGACCAGCTTGGCCAACATGGTGAAACCCTGTCTCTACTAAAAATACAAAAATTAACTGGGTGTGGTGGTATGCACCTATAATCCCAGCTGCTCAGGAGGCTGAGGCAAGAGAATCACTTGAATCTAGAAGGCAGAGGTTGCAGGCAGTGAGCCAAGATCATGCCACTGCACTCCAGCCTGGACAACAGAGCAAGACTCCATCTCAAAAAGAAGAAGAAGAAGAAGAAGAAAGAAGAAGAAGAAAGAAGAAGAAGAAAAAGAAAGTCAATGAAGCTAGCAAGAGTTCTTGATTCCAAACCAGAGGTACATTCATTTTCTATTGCTACAAGTCAAATTACCACACATTTAGCAAATTACAGTAACACACATTCATCATTTCACAGTTTCCACAGGTCAGGAGATTGGGCATGGTTTAACTGGGTCCCCTGCTCCGAGTCCTACAAAGCTCTAATCAAGGTGTCAGTTAAGCTACATACTCCTCTGGAAACCTGACTAGGAGAATCAGCTTCCACGTTCATTCATGTTGTTAGCAGACTTCATTTCCTTGAGATTCCAGAACTGAGAGCCCCAGCTTAATTTTTTAAAATTTTTATTTTAAGTTCTGGGGTACACATGCAGGATACACAGGTTTGTTACATAGGTAAATGTGTGCCATGGTGGTTTGCTGCACCTATCAACCCACCAACTAAGTATTCAGCCCAGCATGCATTAGCCATTTTTCCTAATTCTCTATCTCCCTCCACCCCTTTTCCTACAAGCCCCAGTGTGTGTTGTTCCCCTCTTTGTGTCCATGTGTTCTTATTGTTCAGCTCCCACTTATAGCATGTAGTATTTGGTTTTCTGTTTCTGCATTAGTTTGCTGAGGATAATGGCTTCTAGCTACAACCATGTCCCTGTAAAGGACATGATCTCATTACTTTTTGTAGCTGCATAGAATTCCATGGTGTATATGTACCACATCTTCTTTATCCAGTCTACCATTGATGGGCATTTGGGTTGATTCCACATCTTTGCCATTGTGAATAGTGCCATAATGAACATATGCATGCATGTATCTTTGTAAGAGAAAGATTTATACTCCTTTGGGTACATACCTAGTAATGAGATTGCTAGGTCAAATGGTATTTCTGCATCTAGGTCTTTGAGGAATCACCAAGCCGTCTTCCACAATAATTGAAAAGTATAAAAGCATTCCTATTTCTCTGCAATCTTGCCAGCATCTGTTTTTTTTCTTGACTTTTTAATAATCACCATTCTGACTGGTGTGATGCAAATCAAAACCACAATGAGATACCAGCTTGCTGGCTCTTGGCTGTACTCAGATCCCAGCTGCTCACAATTCCTCACCACATCACTCTCTCCATAAGAAGTCACAACAAGGCCAACAGGAGACTCTCTCTCTCTCTCTCTCTCTCTCTACTCTGCTAAGATGGAGGTCCTAAATACTACAACATAATTGAGGGAGCGACATCCCACCAATTTTGCCACATTCTGTTGGTTAGAAGCAAGTCACAGGTTCTGCCCAAACTCAAAGAAGGGGAGGAGATAATATAGGGTATGATTAAGAATAATCTTAGCGTGTATCTACCAGATAACTCCAATGATCTGGCCCCCAGTAATTTAACATTCTTGCCACATGCAAAATATATTCCTCCATTCCAAGGTCCCCCAAAGCACAGCTCATTGTATCAGCTCAACATATAAAATTTCATCATTTAAAGCAGGTCCAAGTCTGGATGAGGCATTTAAGTATAATCTACCAGGTCCCATTCCTGGGGCACAATTCCTTTCCATCTGTGGACTTGTGAAATTAAAGAGACAAGTTATCCGTCCCCAAAACACCCAACATACAATAGTGAGACAGGCACAGAATAATATCTACAGACATTCTGGTTTAAAAAGGAGAAAATGGAAGATTAAAAGGAGCCACTGGTCCATGGCAGTTCTGAAATCCATTTGGGCAAATGCTCAGTGTCTTGATTAGGTTTCAAAACATTTATAGCTGTTAGTGTCATCCTCTGGGTTCTTAGTCTTGCCTTCTGGGTCCTCTTTCCTTTTTGATAAAAGGTTGTACATGTTTGAAGCTGAGTTGTTTTATTAATCTACTCCTGCCAAAATGATTTTGAGGTCTGACAGTCTTCATTTTGTACTTTTTCTATTGGAGCCCAAACTGTCAGTGTTTATAAAGAAATAAATCTCTTAAAAACTTTGGGAATCTTCCATGGATTTCACAGGGATTCACTTCATTACACAAAAGCCATATCCACTAATTTTTTCAAGAAAATTTCTTGTCTACTTTGGCCTCCTGCTGAGATGCCTGAGAGACAATGCCCTTAAGCTTCTAGAGATCCTCAGGTTTGGTTAAGAAGATTTGTAAGGTATGTCCTTAATCTCTTGAAAGGAAAGAGAACTAGTGTGACTCAATATTCTGCCCTCATGATCCTTCTAAGATCTCAGCAAAGTGTTGTCCAGCCACACCTTGTCCTTTTCTCTAGAACATGCTTTCTTGACAGTGTATTTTATCCTCCTTTGCCATCTAAGGAAGTTGAGAATTTTCCACATAAACAAGTCCTGGTTTATTTTGTTTAACAGTTCTTAACGTATCTTTCCTTTCTCACACTTATACTATTAGAAGCAAGAAGAAAGCTGGCAACACTGTCAACGCCTTGCTTGAAAATTATCTTAGCTGTATATCCAGGCTCCTAAGTTATTAGTTCTGCTTTCCATGCAACTACATGGGAAATTTTTACTAAGTTTTTAACCTCTAAATAAAAATAATAATGTGTTGCTCATTTGCTGCAGAGTGTATTAGTGTCTTTAAAAACCAGATATCTACTAACATTCTGTTTGCTGCCATTTAAGCTTTTTCTGTCATGTTCCTCAAAATTCTTCCAGCCTCTGCTAGCTGCTCCTACACTTGTAGGTATTTGTTAGCAGCATTCCATTTCCAGGTACTAAAATCTGTATTATTTTCCTATTGCTGCAAAAAATAAAAAATACTACAAACTTAATGCCTTAATACAACATGCATTTCTTATCTCACAGTTTCCAGGGGCCAGGAGTCTGGGCATAGCTTAGCTGAGTCCTCTGTTTAGGGTCTCCCAGGCTTCAGTCAGGGTGTCAACTATGCTACATTCTCATCTGAAAGCTCAGAATCTTCTTTTAAGCTAATTCTGATTGTTGGTGGGTTTTGTTTCCTTATGGCTGCATGACTCAGGGCCCAGGCTTCTTACTGGCTATTGGCTGAAGATTGTCCTGAGGTCCTCAAGGCCACAGCAGTTCCCTGCCATGATACCCTCTCTACAAGAAGTTAATAGTATAGTTCTTTGCTTCTTTAAGGCCAGGAAGGGAATTTCTCTCTCCAGTCTAATACGCAACCTAATATAATCATGGGAGTGACATCCCATCATCTTTCCCATACTCTATTGGTTAGAAGCACGTCACGGGTTCCACTCACACTCAAGGTCACACAAGGGCACAACTTGTTGAGGGTCACCTTATCATATGTCCGTCACAAGAGGAAAGAAGCCAGATTGTGGTGAGGAGCATAATGAGTGGAAAGTGAGGAAATGAAGATAAGGAATATAAAAAAAATTCCAAGATTTGGTTGTGCCAGAGAAAAGAGAAAAAAGCCAATAATTGGAGAGGTCAAGAAAGCAAAAATGAAGGTTTTTAAAATTTCTATACTAAAGATAGTTTCTCATGATAAAATGTTTATGGAATGAAACCTATAAAAAGTATTACATGCCCAGGGAGAAAAAGGAATAATAATGGCTAATGTTTATTAAATGTATGATATTAAAGCATTAAATAATCTTTCAAAGAAGAGATCATTACAATCTTTAGACAAAGTAACTGGCTAAATAGAAAAGAAGAAATACTCTCCAAATAATCTTATGAGATCAATATTCAAATCCCACAAAAGCAATCTCACTCATAAATACAGAAACAAAGATCTTCACAACTAACTCAAATTTAGCAATATATACAAAAAGATTATATATACCAAACAAATCAGTTTAACCCAGGAATGCATGGTGGGTCTAACACTAAATAATGTCATAGATTACTTAATTTCATATGTGACATACAATCTGCTACATTAACATATTAAAGGATAAAAACATAATAATCATTTCAATACTTGATGAAAAATAATTTGATAAAATTCAAAACAGAAATAGAAAGATTATTTAACCTTTACTTTGTTTAAATTATCTACAAAAATCAGTCCCAAAATTTAGTCATAGTGGGGTAAACTTCCTTTAAGATTTGGAATAAAATAAGGATGTCTTTGTAACCACTTTTAGTCACTTTGTCTTGGAGTTTCTAGTCAGCACCATTAGACAAGACTAAGAAACAGAATTATAAAAAGAAAGGAAAAAATAAAACTATTGTTATTTAAAGATGACATAGTTTTCTAGTTATGAACCCAAAAGAACAAACCTAAACATTTTCAGAAACAATAAGCAAGTTCAGCAAGGTGGTTGGCTAGTAGATAAGTATACAAAAATCAATTTCCTTTCTATAAATCATTAGCAAACAGAAATTTTTTAAAAAGGATATGCTTTATAAAACTAGCAAAAACTATGAGAATACTTAGGAAAACTTTTAGCAAGGGGTATGTAAAAATCTATTTAAAAGAAAACGTGAAATAAATGGGGAGAAGAATTCAATATCATAAAGATGTCAATTCTCCCTAAAATAATCTAAAGATTCAAAATTTCAAGAGAGTTTTTAATGGATCTTGGGCAAGCTAAATTTAACATGTATATGGCAGAGTAAATGTTCAAGAGTAAACGGGAGTTTCCTGGAGAAGAATATGGTGTGGGGACTTTCTCCACCAGATATCAATAATTTCAATGAGGTTATAGGAATTAAAACACTGTACTACTGGGCCAGTAATAGAAAAATTGGCCAAAAGAACAGAATAGAGAACCTAAAATAGCACATGATCCACACATACGTGAAAACTTGTAAGAAGATAGATGTAGCACTGTAGATTTTTGGGTTAAGAAGAACATTTCAATAAATGATACTGAAACATTTAAACATCCATATGGAGGACACTGAAATTTTATCACTCTCTCATGCTAAAAGAGAATAATCTTAAGATAGAGTAAGGTCTTAAATGGAAAAAGCAAAAGTTAAACTTTCCAAAGAAAATATGGAAGAATATCTTGACTTTGGAGTAGAAAAGTACTTCTTAAACACGATATTTTTTCAGGTACCCTGATGACAAATTTTAAAATAGACATATTCAACTACATTAAATTTTAGAACTCTGTTTATCAAAAAACACCATAGAGACAAAAGACAAGCCACAAACTGTAAGAAGATACCCGTTACACAATTAAGGATTAGTATACAGAATTTATATCTTAAATGCCTAAAATCAGTAAGATCAAGACAAATGAAAAATGTGTATAGCAAATTGATAGAACAGGAAATATGAATAGCTGATAAACATAAAAAGATTCTCAACCTGATGCTCAAACTGAGAAGTGTGAATCAAGACCACCAGACATCAATTTTTATCCACCAAATTGGCAAAAATAAAGCCTAGTAATATCAATTATTGTAAAAAATGCAGATCAACAGGAACAGGAATATATCCACACTTCAGCTGAGAGAATAAATTGGTACTACCCTGTGAAACAATGTGTTATTTCCTCGAAAGTTAAACATTCACTCTCTCTACATACCAGCAATTCCACTCCTTGATATATATCCTGGAAAACTACTCCAGGTATTGACTGAAGACATGAAAAAGAATATTTTAGGCAGCCCTATTCTTAAGAGGGGGCAAACAAAAGAGAGAAAATAACCCAAATGTTAATTTACAGAAAAATAAATAAATAGTATGACTTAATTTTGTGAAAAATATTTAAAGTGGCATACTAAGCACAACACATACACTTCATTCATAGGTTTAGTAAACATTACTCAGAGGACTTTTCACCTTGGTTCTCTTAGCCTTCATTTGAACTTTTGCTAATAGAGCATACATGGTCATATCAGTTCTATTCCAGCTGATTCCATCCAAGACTTCAATGGCCTTGTCGTGCTTTTCACAAAATGAATAAATGAGGGCTTGCTGTATAGGACTCAACTCGATGAGACCTAAAAGGAAAGGAAAGTTTATCAATATCTTTGCCAAGTATCAAGGATTTTGAATATAATTATTTTAAGAAGTAATTCAATAATTTGTCTTTATAATATAAATTAACAAATCAACAAATTATGAAATTAACCAATTATGCTAAGATCTATTTACTACCAGTAAATACCTAACAATACCAATTGCTTCCTCTCTGGTATTTATCCTCTCCCTCCCCTTTACTACAGAAATTTCACAGGGACATCTCCTAATATACATGTTTTTCTTAAGAATCAACAAAGCAAATGGGATACAGAGAAGTAAATGGGATACAGAGAATGTCATATATATATGACATTCCAATTACAAACAAAAAACAGAAAAATTGTAAGCTTGATATTTCCCATAAAAATCTCTCTCACAAAATTCACTATGAATCGTTTTACTAATTGACAATGTACACATAAAACTAAAGTTTCAAAATCTAATTTGACTTTCAAGTGAATTCTTCATGCTATTTATACATAACTATTGCAAAATAGCATAAAAATTTTAAAGAGGTATTTCTTAAAAGTTATGATTAATTATATTTACCTTTGTCCATTTCTGCTACTTGATAAATAGTAAACTTTGCAAGATTGTAACATTTCATCATCAGAAGATATTGTCCTCTGGAAGAAATAATAGTTTTTTTTTATTCTAAGCAGCTAAAAATAATCTATAAAGTTTCTTATAATCTTAAAATTTTACAATATATTCATTCTTATTTGCTTATGTATGCATAAAAAATTATAGACATTTTATATAGTCCAAATACACCAATTAGCATAGTGATGTGATGAGAAAACTTAGGACATGTAACACTGAAAGAAAAATACTCAAATCCCTTTTTGTAATTATCTGTATTTAAAATGTTATACTTTTTGCTAAGAAACTATTAAAAGATAAAGTTCAAGGCATATAAAAGGATGGAGGTATTTACATAAATTGATAAAATGTGGTTCAAGGACAAAGCAAGCCCTTAACAGGAAATCATTGTTCCATTCCATTTTCCCAGGTCTATAAATCCTTAAAAGATTATATTTTTGATAACTCATGACTTTCAAAGGATATCTTTATAGCAGGTTCTACTGCATTTGAAATACTGCATGGAACTTGGCAATACCTGTAGAAATGGTATACAATTCAATATGTCACTTTTTTTTCACTGAATTAGCTGAGGTTTACGTTTGGTACACATGCTTATGTTTGATTGTGGACATAATGAAAACAACTGTTCAAAATATGTTACCTTACTCTTATGAGATATGTGATAACTATATGACTAGTCACTTAAAAAGGCCTCAAAGAACTTAAACACTAAACAGTTATATTTTGGTGCAATGGTATAGCAAAGGGAAAAATCTGCTTATCTAATGTAACAAATTATCTTAAAGTTTAACAAACTGGCTTGCTGGTGGGGAAATGGCAATTACTGGGAGATTAAAATGGGGAGCCTGAAAGGTTCAAGAGAGAACTGAAGATCCCCATTCAGTATCTCTGATGTTAAGTTATCCCAAAAAGAATTCAATTTCTATGTTCATACCTTCTTATGTATAACTGGATTCCATCTGGCTGAAGGTGGATAGCACGAGACAATTCATTTACTGCCTTTTTCAATTTATGCAACTGTTGAGTGATAAACAGAAACTTAGCTCCTAACAATACCGATCACTTCCCTTCTGATATTTAACCTCTCTCACACTTTACTACAGAATTTTGCAGGAACATCTCCTAACATACATGTTTTTCTCAAGAATCAACAAGGCAAATGGGATTCAGAGACGTGAAAGAAAAATGTATGGAATACTCTTAGTTTTTAAAAATCATGTATCTTTAATTTTGAAGAATAATTATACATATCCACATATACTATTTCACATAAATGTGATTATATAATACATTCTGTATTATGTATGTGTGTGTATTCTTTTTTCATTTAGCTTTCAGTTTTTCTCCCTCAACCCTAACAACTTTTTCAGCAAACCTGATCCATCTTAACCAAGTAGCATGGAGGCCGGGCTCACACCTCTCATTTCAGCAGTTTGGGAGACTGAGACAGGAGAATTGCTTGGTGAGGCCAGGAGGTCAAGACCAGCCTGGTCAACATAGTGAGGCCCTGTCTCAACAAAAACAATAGTAAGAAAAGAATAGGAAATAACGTAGCATGCAAAAGAGGGTGAGATAAAAACTAAAACTGTTCCACTTAAAAATAAGGAAGGAAAAGGAGGCCTACATAAAAATTAAGTAAATGAATGAATATAACAAAATATAAAAATGATAAAGTAATCTGTTAAACATCAATCTATAATGAAAAGTAAACATCAATTATTCCCTTAATACTGGTCACAGGAACACAATCTGAATTTGTACAAATTTGGGGACAAAAATCAACTGCTATTGGAAATATTACCAAAGAAGCACTATACAGACCAGAACAAAATTAATCTGGGACAACCAACCAATCTTTTTATTGTAATGGCACAATGATGCAAAGAAGCAAATGGACAAAACTAATTTGTGCATGGAAGCAGGCAGTACCTGTAAAGATGGTATAAATGTTTGGAGGAAATGGTGGATAGACTCAAAACAGGGAAGAGAAAAGGAGGAAGTCTGAGATTTGTTTAAACAAATTGGAAATTTTCTGTGGAACTTCAGGCCTGCTGCTTCCTAAGCTAACCCTGTTCAGGATGGTGTAATTAATAAATCATATAGTCATATGTTCACATTGCTACACCTGTTCTACCATCCATACATGTCTATGCATTGAGGAAACCCTGGTTTAAGCCAAACTGAGGCTCATTCTTAGATCTCTACAAGTTTCCCTGAATTAGACCACTACCAGGCAGCCTTAGATTAAATTTGCCCAGGAGGTTGAACCCACATAATGGGAGTACGTATTCTAGTACATCCACACACAAAGGGTTTATTTATAATTATTTTATTTACATATAATTGTATTGTACAAATTTCACACTCTTTTGTGAGTCCTAGTTTTCTTACTCAAAAAAATCTCATGGAAAACCTTCCAAGTCAGCTAGAATACTTCTATTTACTCTTTTCACCATTTTTGTTATATTCAATGGTGTGTAGTTATTCAATCAGCACTGTGTAGAGATTTTTGCCTCTCAGAACAGTCTTTGACTATGTCTTTACACTCTGCTGTCATGCTAGTGCTTTGATTTCTCTATGCACTCAGGGAAAACTCCAAATTCTGTAGATGGTCTTAGCTCCATCAATGGGGTTAGGTTAAGCAAAAGAGTCACACACCAAGAGTATATCTATCCTTTCCCCAACAGAGTCAAGAGGTAACATGACTTGGGGGCAACAATGAACCCGCCCTCAGTCCCCTACCCCTATCGTCAGCACGGTAAGGACTTTTAACGGGACTCTAGTCACATTGGGTGCTGAGATGTAGACAATGGAGGGCAGAGCTTCCAGATAATCCTCTGTGGACATATAGTGTGAGCAAGGAATAAGCCTTTGTTTTAATACAGTGATTTTGATTTTTTTTTTTAACCTCAGCATAGCCTCGCTTATCCTGGCTGAAACCAGTAGAGACAGGAGACAAATGTAGAAGGGCGATTGGAGCTAACTCCTGTGAAGTGTTGCAGATCTTTAGCTTTTGTAGAATTTAGCTTTTATTCTAAACACAAGGGAAGCTATTGAAGGATTTGAGCAAAGAAGTGAAATAATCTGACATATTTTGGCAAGATCGTTGTGGCTGCTATTTGAAAATCCATCCTGGTGAGAAACTAGTATTTGGACAGGGCAGTTAGTGGTGAAGTGGTGGAAATGGGTGTCTACTTTGAAGGGTAGAGACATGAGTTAACAGCATTATCTCTGAATATCAGATATTGGAGAGGATTTTTCCTATTTATTGTGCTGCTTGAATTTGTCACACCAGGGACATATAACAATTATTTTTAATTTAAACAACTCATAAAAATTAAAAAAATTGAAAGTATGAATGGTGAGGATCCCATTCTATGGATGTATCCCATTGTATGAACCCACCTACTCACCTGTAACACAGAAACACACACACACACACACACACACACACACACACACACACACACCCCATTGGACCATAGACTCAATTTGTTAATAGTAGCTATTTCCAGAGAATAAAATTATAGATAATAGTTTTTAATTTATTCTTATTCACATGCATATATTACCTGGAATAAATATATTATGTTTTTGTAATAAAGAAAAAAAAACAGGTATTACCTTCAAAAATGAAAGACATAAAAATCCACACCTTGAAAGTAAAGACTTTATAAATGAGTAATTAGAGTTAACTCTAGCAGCTTAACACATTGTTTATAAATGCATTAGCCTCTAGAATTAGCTAAAATATATATATATATATTAAAATTATGTTGAACAAATATCTAGAAAATTGATGTTTATTTTTAAAAATCATGGTTCTCAGCCTTAAATACCTTAAAATAGGTTTCTGCTCGACAGATATAGCTTTGAATACATAAAGGATCAATTCTAATAGCCTCAGAAAATTGCCAAATGGCTTCCATGTAGTTATCCAGGTGTAGCAGCTGTATGAGGCCAATATTTATATAAGCCAAAGTAATAGTTCTAAAAAATATGAGAAAGTGAAATCTTGTTAAATATTTTTAATTATTCCAAATGTTCTCTAATTAGGAATAAACTGAATGAAATACATTCATCAGTATTCATCAGAGTATTTTTTAATATTTTACAATAGAAAGTAAATTAGTTATATGCTCTCTATGAAAAACTATAAATAAACACTTTTATAAAATCCTTAGTAGGGAATTGATGCTTTTAAAGTTTGAGCTAGGAACAGAATTCCTGAAGTCTCCTAGACTTTTAGCAAAACTTTACTCTTCCTTGATTTACTCTTCAGTTACCTTGAATCACAAGCTTAGTTTTCCTCAACTAAAGAGTCTTTACCTCAGGCTATGTTCTATGGACCATGAGTGACAGTGAGAAACAGTCATATTCAAGGGTTTGGTGGCTTGGGGTTAAAATCCTCTCCACATATATATTAACACAGCTGCTTTTCTGTATCAAATAAATGTTATTTATCTCTCTTAGAATCAAATGATTTTCAGTAGAGAAATACCCTTAGAAATTATCATGTTTGATGCCTCCATTTCAAAATGAGAAAGCCACCCATCCAATAATCCAGCCTCACAGAATCCCTGACCCCTTGCCTAGACACCAAAGTTCCTACCGCTCGCTTTCCATCTCTTTTAAGCTGACATTCTTTTTTTTTTCTTTCTGGCTCAAAAATGTCCAAAAGAAAACCACTGTAGTCATTATGGAGCCATGCTCCATGAATTTCCTGTGTCAAGTTCAAAGTTTATCTTGGATAGATTAAGTAAACAGTCTGCTGGTTGGCACGGAATTGGCATGATTAGTTACTCTTCCTGACATCTTCCATTTTCATAAATGCTTCATTGGAAAAAGGGGAATTTTTAATTAAGTTATGTGATTTACAGTTTGACTTTTTGACTACTGCATTTAACTTTCAGTCTGTGTTTCTTCCTGAACTTACAGTATTAGCTAAATTATTCCAAAAAGACTTCAATTTCTAAATGGTATTAGCTTTTTTATTTTGCTTTACTAAACAAAATGAAGCCAGAGGTTCTAAATAGAAGGTTGCCTTCCATTGAGTTGTATGCTGTCCATAGCAATTATATACCAAGCAGAATATTTTTTCATCATTTTAAAACTTAATGACAGTTTTCCACAAAGTTAATTTCAAAAAGCTCTAGCCTGGGCATCTCCAAGATCTTCTTGATAGTATTGATTCCATATGCATGGATTTAACTTCTGTCAAATTTATTTACCTTCTAAAATTTGCAAAAACACCTGAGGCAAACAGATGTTTAGAAGGTCTTATTTTAGAAGTAATCTTGCTTTTAGAAGTAGTATTCCAATTCTAGGATGGCTTTATAAATGTCTCATTTTTTACTAGGTTATCAATGATGAAGGGAAAGAAACTTTTTCTCCCGTTTCAGGTTTTCAATTTTATACAGAAGTGAAATAAATAAACATGAAAAGGATAACGTACCTTTCTAGAGAAATCACAGTTTCAAAGTCACAAATTGCCAGCAACCAAAGTTTCAGATGTGCATAGACTATTCCCCGATGTAGAAAACAACCAAGATTCTCATAGCCATCATTTATGAGTGCTTAAAATTTAAAAAAAAAAAAGTATCTTATTCAGGTTCTAAAACAACCATATGTAAGTTACATTTTAGTCTGTAACCTTCCTATTGTTTATTCTCATTTTTTAACATTACATAAAATAGAAACATATCTACGATGAGTGCACTGTTTGGTAAGTAAAATAATAGGATCGTATATTAAAATGTATTTATTAGTAACAATGTGGCAATTGTGGTTCACAAACTCATTAGAGCTGAACTAAATCCTGATGGGAATTCAGCATAGTCCACTTACTATATAGGTGAGGAGATTAAAGTCCAAAGGGAGTAAGTACATTGGACATGGTCAAGATATGCCAGTCAGTGGCAAAGAATGGCCTAGAATTTAACTCCAGTCAGAAGGTGCCACGATCCTTGACAGCCTGATTTTATCAGGAAGCCATTATTACTGACCAAGGAATAGGCTTGGGTACTAGTCCTGAAGGCAGAAAGCAGAGGTCAGGCTTACATACAAACCAGGATAGACAAGAGGCTACACCAAGGAAGGCAAGCAGAGTTTGGAGGTAAGGCAGACAGCTTTACTACGTACATCCCAAATAACAGCTATCTGGGATGCATATCCCAAATAATGGAAGGGAGAAAAAGAACCTCCTCCCAGTACTCCAGGAGTGTGACTCTCATCAGCAACCAGTCTAGAGGTCATCTCCTCTCGCCTACTGATTGCCCCTTCACTTTTAAAACATGTTAGTGAATTACATGGGGTTTCTACAAGTTTTCGCACGTTATCTTTTAAGCTCCCCAAGCTGTTCTGGCTTAAGATGGAAAGTTTTACCAAAAATGCGTATAATGTTTACAGTCTAGGACAAAAAATATTCACAGTACTGGATTTAGGGAAGTATAGCCAGTGTCAGCAATGATCATACAGATTAAGTAAATACAGTCATGCACCACTTAACAGCAGGGATGTGTTCTGAGAAATGCATTGTTAGGAGATTTCTTCATTGTACAAACACCATTGAGTGTATTTTCACAAAACTAGATGGTATATGTTATATATATATAAACTCAAGCCTGGGTTTCCAGAAAAAATTTCAGAACTCAATATATAGAAAGAGAGTTCTTTGATATCACATTCTCCCCTTGCTACAGTTAACATGGAAAATCAAATGTCCCAACACCATTAATGAATATCAATCATTTCCCCTACTTGATCTGCAACGCCAACATCAAGTGTCATATATCAGGTTTAACCACAGTATATACAGTCTGTTGTTGGCTGAAACATCATTATGTGGCGCATTGACTGTTATCACTTGAAGAAAGTCTAACCGCTCAGTTCACGGTATGATTGGCCAGCAATGAAAAAATCAGCTGCAGTTTGGGTGGTTGCTCTTGAAAAAAAAACTCTTCTCAAGGAAAAAGAAAAAATATATATTATTTAACTTCTCTGTGCTGTGGCTTTCTCATCAGTAAAATGTGAATGAAAATAATACCAAGATCATATTATTATTCTGAATGCTGAGATACTCCTTAATTGGCACTTTAAATAGTGCTTGGCAAGTAGCAAAATGCCCAATAAATGTTGCATATCATTATTATTATTAGCTTAGCAAAATATCTTTTTTTGTTGTGGGTGATAAAATTCCTTGGGCTATCTGGTAGAAAAGGATGAGGCTGACATCAAGTTTGTCTGCTTTGGATAATTAAATAATAGGAATTTTGTTCAATTATTGTGATAGACTAGAAGTGGGGAGAGGAGGCATCAGAAGCCCAAAACTTATAGAAGAGGGAAATATGAGAAACAGACCTTTAGAGGAAGACCAGGGAGACAGAGATTTAGCCAGTGGCAGATGGATAGGGCTGATAGAGCCAGATAAACTTCTAGAAAGGGGGGTAGTTTGATCTTCAAATTTAAGTGATCTGTACTAAATTTGTCCTCTGAACCCTAAAGCATTCAGTTAACAGATTATTAGACACAACATGTTTGTGTCAATGTTACACTAGGGAATGAAGGACAGACCTGGGAAAAAGCAAAACCGAGAGAACGATAGCCACAAGAAATAAGGATAAGCAAAGATGGGGAATCCAGCCAAAAGCTGTAATTGGACTCAAAGATGATGAAAGAATTAGACAGGAATCCTCAGTCCCCTTTCCCAAGAATCCTTTGAAATAGAGGGGAAGACAGTTGGCTCCTCTTAACACACAGAATGAAATTTGAGTTATTGTATTTTAATATTAATGAGAAGGGTGACCTCAGAAGGCAAATGGACTTAAGACAGTCAAATAGCAATCACCTTAGACCTTCTTCCCTGTGGAAATCTGGTTGTCTCTTCATCTCTAGACACTGTCTAATCTAGGATGATGGGATTCTAAAACTTTGGTAAACACAGGCATGTCTGGAGTTTTGGACTCAGGCTGGATTTTGTAAGTTAGGATGGGCTCATTCATTCTGTTGGAGGCTGTTTACTGAGCAATGACTCTATGCCCACAATTGTGCTGGGCACATACATAAACCAGTAATGTGTTGATTGAGGGTAACATAGAAATGGCCACTTTTAGCTGTTGGTATCCTTAGCTTCTAAGGATTCTCGAAACCTATTTTTAGTTTAGGGGTTAAAAACTCTGAATTTGACAAATCCCACCAGAACAATTTATTACCATTTTAGAAAGCTGACCAGGACACAGACCTGGGTTTCCAGAAAAATTCTCAGTACCCAATATATGAAAGAGATTTCTTTGATATCACATTCTCCCCACAGTTAACACACAAATGCATACACACACATACACATACATACACAAACAAAGGGCATATTAGAAGCACTTCTAACTAAACCATTATAGCTATATATCCATATATTATTTACTCATATAAGAATATTAAAATGTATAAGCTTATGTCATATATACTTATATATGTATATTAGTATATAGTAGTATACATATTACATTAGTGACTCCACATTAGCATTCACCACTATGAAACTGAGCTGCTGAATCTCAGATGAGATTGTTACATACATGTAATTGAAGGCAAAGTACCTGAAACACTATAATCCTGTAGCGCTCTAAAAGGGTTACTCTTTCTGAATAAGCAACCTCGATAATACAATGCTAACCAATTATTAGGATCTAAGTGAATTGCAGCAGAAAAATCTTGAGTTGCTTGTTTATAAAATTTCTGTTTAACATATGCAATCCCTCGGTATGTCCTAGGGAAAAAAAGTTCATTTTAACAGGTATTGTAAAGTATATATTTTCTCTTTTTGGTAAACCTATACAATTAATTTTATATTTGAGTAACAATTTGTAAATGTTTCTCTTGGCTTTGCAAGACAGTTTAGTCATGATGTTAACAGCAAAAATAATATAAAAATTTTATAAATTGAAGTACACTTTATTGCATACATAATTATATGCTTATTAAGTACATTCTATATATTAATTTTATGCCTACTCATTTTATTTCTTACATTTGTCATGGAGGTATGTCAATAAAATAAGTATGACATTTATTATTATTTATTGAGTACCCAAAATGTATTAGGCACTAATGTATACAAAATTGCTCTATAGGGAGAGATCCAAGATGGCCAATTAGCAACAGCTCAGGAATGTAGCTCCCAGTGAAAGTGCAGAGAACAAGTGGACACCGCACTTTCTGACGAATTTTTGTTGCCCACAGACCGGGAGATTCCCGGCAGAGGAGCCACATGGGTCGCCAGTGTGACTCTTTTGGCCGGCGCGGCTGTTTTGCCGGTGCCCCAGCGCGGCGCTTCTCGGTGCGGAGTATACGGGACAGATGGGCTCGGCTGGTCCCATCCCCACAAGGAAAACAGCAATTCGAAGCGCTGAGGACTGAGAGTTTCACAGCTGAACTCGTGAAGACCCAGCTCTGTGGGGAAGGGGCACCCGCCGAAGGAAAACTAAGAAACAGAAAAACTTCATAACCAACAAGCCGGATGTTCACTCAGAGACCCAATCAGAAAGTTGGCAATTGCAAAGACGACAGGTGGATAAATCCACAAAAATGGGAAGAAACCAGTGCAAAGAAACTGAGAACACCCGAAATCAGAATGCTTCTCCTCCTACAGGGGATCGCAGTTCCTCATCAGCAAGAGAACAAGGCTTGACAGAGGATGAGTGTGATGAACTCACAGAATCAGGCTTCAGAAGGTGGATAAAAAGAAACTTCTGTGAACTAAAAGAACAGGTTCTAACCCAATGCAAAGAAACTAAGAACCTTGAAAGAAGATTTAACGAAATGCTAACGAGAATGGACAACTTAGAGAAGAATATAAGTGAAATGATGGAGCTGAAAAACACAACACGAGAACTTCACGAAGCATGCACAAGTTTCAACAGCCGAATTGACCAAGCAGAAGAAAGGATATCAGAGGTCGAAGATCAACTCAATGAAATAAAACGAGAAGGCAAGATGACAGAAAAAA